>CATIWC010002303.1:0-113189 GCA_948472305.1 Vicia faba | reverse complement strand
GAATTATTTTTTTATAAAATCACGTATCTTTTATTAAAATTGTAACAAAAAGAAAAAATAATAATACCAAAATGTGGGAGACATCTTTTTATTTCAATCCAAAATCCTTTTTTTTATAAATAATGTAGAATATTGAGAATTAATTAACTTTGAAAATAATTATCAAATGAGAATATGTTTATTTGATTTTGTTTTATTTTTTCTTCATTGATTTAATTTGATTTGTTAAGATAATTAAATATTTAGTTTGATTTGAATTTTTTCATTTAATAATATTTTGGTACAGAATAAATTTTAAAAAGATTTGTTTTTTGATTGACTAAACCTAATTAACTAGTATAAATAGGATCCTTTCTTCTTATAAATGGGACACAACAAAAAACAATTGAATTAAGAAAGTGTGTGGCTCAGTATACTTTTTTATTTATTCTTTTATAATTTATATAATATCATTATTGGTAGTTTTTCTCCGGATAACATATATGAGATAACTTGTTTGTTTTTTATTATTAGGATATGCATATATATATATATATATATATATATTATATATATATATATATATATATATATATATATATATATATATATATATACTATATATATATATATATATATATATATATATATATATATATATATAATATATATATATATATATATATATATATATATATATATATATATATATATATATATATATATATATATACTCTTGGATTTATCTCTCGTTAAATTATTGCAAATTTGATTATTTCTTTGTTGATTCATTTAATCAATAAATGGAGAATACAAATGGAACGCACAACGATTTAATCGAATCTTTGATACTGCTAAGGGTTTGTGTGGACATATGCAAGCTCACAGGAATAAGAAAGAAAATGACCCCAAGACAATGTCCAATATGTAGTGAAATCTTTGGGTGAAAGAGGTCTTAATATTCATAGGACAAGGATACATGGCGTAAGAGAATATCGTCAAGAAATTGATTTGAAACGTTTGACTTAAGACATATATAATAATTATTTATAAATTTAGATTTTATTTTATTTTAATTCATGAAATTTATTTTTAAGACTTATTTATATGATTTGATTTGTTAACTATATCTTTTTATTTACTTATTAACTAATGGCACATCTATATATAATTAGAATAAAATATTAGCCATTTTCATTTTGAATTTCTTAAACTTTATATATTCCTTATTATCCTTTATAATTTTAAATCTAAATATAATGATTGTATGTTGCATTCTCATTTAAAAGATATAATTAAGGCATCATTTTTATTTTTGTTTTATGTTGCGCCGATTTTTAAAGCATTATATAAAAATAATTTTGGAATTATTTTGTATATTTAGTTTTTCCTTTTGATAATTTATAATTTATAGTTTTTTGTCGATCATTAGTTTATTATATTTTTTCGTAATTAGACGTACGAGTTTTAGCTAGGTTATAATTTTTTAGAAGATTAAACCAATTGAAAATGTATAATTAAATCATGGTTAATTTTAGGTAAAAAGATATTAGTTCTCTTTAATATTTTATATCTCAGTGCTTCTCTAAACATATATGCTTTTATTATTTAATCATTAAATTAATAAAATGATTTTTATTAAATATTGAGTGAGATTGGGGTTAAAACATGATTGAAAGGATCTAAATCCTAAATAATGTGTTGGTAATCTTCTTAATTATAAGCTGAAGTGAAAATTAACTTTCACTTATAGAAAAATAAAAAATATTTAATTTAAGTAAAATATAAAATATAAAATAGAAATTTTTAATTATAGGTTGTAAAAACTATTTTATTAATGAGTCAACTTGTACAAAAATAACTATTGATTATCTTATTTAATTATCATTAACCTCATTGTAATATCATTTAATCAAAATTTGTCACCACCAATTTTTGTGAGCATTATTTTTTATAAAATCATGTATCTTGTATTAAAATTGTAACAAAGAAAAAAATATTAATACCAAAATGTGGGAGACATCTTTTTATTTGAATCCAAAATCCCTTGTTTATAAATAATGTAGAATATTGAGAAAAATTAAACTTTCAAAATAATTATCAAATGAGAATATGTTTATTTTATTTGGTTTTATTTTTCTTCATTGTTTAATTTGATTTGTTAGGGTATTTGAATATTTAGTTTGATTTGAATTTTTTTTATTTAAGAATATTTTATTATAGAATAAATTTAAGAGATTTGTTTTTTTTATTGACTAAACCTAATTAAGTAGTATAAATAGGATCCTTTCTTTTTAAAAATCGGACACAACATTAAACTACTTGAAAAAAAAATAAGTGAATTAAGAAAGTCAGTGGGTCTGTATACTTTTTTATTTATTCTTTTATAATTTATATAGTTTTATTATTGCTATTTTTTCTTCGGATAATATATATGAGCTAACATGTTTGTTTTTTATTATATATATATATATATATATATATATATATATATATATATATATATATATATATATATATATATATTATATATATATATATATATATATATATATATATATATATATATATATATATATATATATATAATATATATATATATATATATATATATATATATATACTCTTTGATTTATCTCTCAATAAATTAGTGCAAATTTTATTATTTCTTTGTTGGTTCAGTTAAACCATGAATGGAGAATACAAATGCAACGCACAAGGATGTAATCGAACCTTTGATACTGCTAAGGGTTTGTGTGGACATATGCAAGCTCACTGAGATAAGAAAGAAAATGATCCAAAACAATGTCCAATATGTAGTGAAATCTTTTCAGGTGAAAGAGGTCTTAATATTCATAGGACGAGGATACATGGCATAAGGGAATATCGTCTAGGAATTGATTTGAACCGTTTGCCTTAAGATATATATAATAATTATTTTAAATTAGGATTTTTTATTTATTCTAATTCATGAATATACTTTTAAAACTTATTTATATGATTTGATTTGTTAACTATATCTTTTTTGCGCTCATTAACTAATGGACACGTCTATATATTAGTTCTCTTTAATATTTTATATCTATGTGCTTCTCTAAACTATGGTTGTAAAAAATATTTTATATTAATGAGAGTCTACTTGTATAAAAAAACTATGGATTATCATATTTAATTATCATTAACCCTCATTGTAGTATCATTTAATTAAAATTTGTCACCACCAATTTTTGTGAGAATTATTTTTTATAAAATCATGTATCTTTTATTAAAATTGTAACAAAAAGAAAAAAATAATAATACCAAAATGTGGGAGACATCTTTTTAATTCAATCCAAAATCCCTTGTTTTAAATAATGTAGAATAATGAGAATTAATTAACTTTGAAAATAATTATCAAATGAGAATATGTTTATTTGATTTTGTTTTATTTTTTTTCATTGATTTAATTTGATTTGTTAAGATAATTAAATATTTAGTTTAATTTGAATTTCTTCATTTAATAATATTTTGGTACAGAATAAATTTAAAAGATTTGTTTTTTGATTGACTAAACCTAATTAACTAGTATAAATAGGATCCTTTCTTCTTATAAATGGGACACAACAAAAAACAATTGAATTAAGAAAGTCAGTGGGTCAGTATACTTTTTTATTTATTCTTTTATAATTTATATAGTATCATTATTGCTATTTTTTCTCCGGATAACATATATGAGATAACTTGTGTGTTTTTTATTATATATATATATATATATATATATATATACTATATATATATATATATATATATATATATATATATATATATATATATATATATATATATATATATACTCTTGGATTTATCTCTCGCTAAATTAGTGCAAATTTAATTATTTCTTTGTTGATTCATTTAAACAATAAATGGAGAATACAAATGCAACGCACAACGATGTAATCGAATCTTTGATACTGCTAAGGGTTTGTGTGGACATACGCAAGCTCACAGGAATAAGAAAGAAAATGACCCAAAACAATGTCCAATATGTAGTGAAATCATTAGGTGAAAGAGGTCTTAATATTCATAGGACATGGATACATGGCGTAAGAGAATATCGTCAAGAATTGATTTGAAACGTTTGACTTAAGACATATATAATAATTATTTATAAATTTAGATTTTATTTTATTTTAATTTATGAAATTTATTTTTAAGACTTATTTATATGATTTGATTTGTTAACTATATCTTTTTATTTACTTATTAACTAATGGCACATCTATATATAATTAGAACAAAATATTAGCCATTTCATTTTGAATTTCTTAAACTTTATATATTCCTTATTATCCTTTATAATTTTAAATCTAACGATAATGATTGCATGTTGCATTCTTGAATTCTCATTTAAAAGATATAATTAAGGCTTCATTTTTGTTTTTATTTTATGTTGGGCCGATTTTTAAAGCATTAGATAAAAATAATTTTGGAATTATTTTATATATTTAGTTTTTCCTTTTGATAATTTATAATTTATAGTTTTTTGTCGATCATTAGTTTATTGTATTTTTCGTAATTAGATGTACGAGTTTTAGCTAGGTTAATAATTTTTTAGAAGATTAAACCAATTGAAAATGTATAATTAAATCATGGTTAATTTTAGGTAAAAAGATATTAATTCTCTTTAATATTTTATATCTCAGTGCTTCTCTAAACATATATGCTTTTATTATTTAATCATTAAATTAATAAAATGATTTTTATTAAATATTGAGTGAGATTGGGGTAAAACATGATTGAAAGGATCTAAATCGTAAATAATGTGTTGGTAATCTTCTTAATTATAAGCTGAAGTGAAAATTAACTTTTACTTATAGAAAAATAAAAAATATTTAATTTAAGTAAAATATAAAATATAAAATAGAAATTTTTAATTATAGGATGTAAAAACTATTTTATTAATGAGTCAACTTGTACAAAAATAACTATTGATTATCTTATTTAATTATCATTAACCTCATTGTAATATCATTTAATCAAAATTTGTCACCACCACTTTTTGTGAGCATTATTTTATATAAAATCATGTATCTTGTATTAAAATTGTAACAAAGAAAAAAAATATTAATACCAAAATGTGGGAGACATCTTTTTATTTGAATCCAAAATCCCTTGTTTATAAATAATGTAGAATATTGAGAAAAATTAAACTTTCAAAATATCTATCAAATGAGAATATGTTTATTTTATTTGGTTTTATTTTTCTTCATTGTGTAATTTGATTTGTTCATTTGAATATTTAGTTTGATTTGAATTTTTTTTATTTAAGAATATTTTGTTACAGAATAAATTTAAGAGATTTGTTTTTTTATTGACTAAACCTAATTAACTGGTATAAATAGGATCTTTTCTTCTTAAAAATGGGACACAACATTAAACTAGAAGAAAAAACAAGTGAATTAAGAAAGTCAGTGGGTCTGTATACTTTTTTATTTATTCTTTTATAATTTATATAGTTTTATTATTGCTATTTTTTCTTCGGATAATATATATGAGCTAACATGTTTGTTTTTTATTATTATTATTATTATTATATATATATATATATATATATATATATATATATATATATATATATATATATATATATATATATATATATATATATATATATATATATATATTTGATCTATCTCTCAATAAATTAGTGCAAATTTAATTATTTCTTTGTTGATTCAGTTAAACCGTGAATGGGGAATACAAATGCAACGCACAAGGATGTAATCGAACCTTTGATACTACTAAGGGTTTGTGTGGACATATGCAAGCTCACAGGGATAAGAAAGAAAATGATCCAAAACAATGTCCAATATGTAGTGAAATCTTTTTGTAGGGGCATTTCCGAGGAGAGAGCATTTTACTTGGGACACACCTTTGAGAGACACATCACTTGTCCATCTAAAACCTTATGGTGATAGGTGAGTGGGTTCTCCCACTTATAAAGTGCTCAATCTTCCCTTTTATAATTAATGTGGGACTTCTTCCTCACACTTGATTCTCAACACTCCCCCTCAAGTGTGAGTCACAATGCTTCCCCTCATGTGGAATGACTCTCTTCCATATACACTTGTACCACCGCTTGATACAAGTAAGCCGGTCCCTATCTCGAAACCAAAGGCTCTGATACCACTGTAGGGGCAATTCTGAGGAGAGAGCATTTCACTAAGGACACACCTTTGTGAGAGACACACCACTTGTCCATCTAAAACCTTAAGGTGATAGGTGAGTGGGTTCTCCCACTTATAAAGTGCTCAATCTTCCCTTTTATAATCAATGTGGGATTTCTTCCTCACACTTGATTCTCAACACTTTTCAGGTGAAAGAGGTCTTAATATTCATAGGACGAGGATACATGGCGTAAGAGAATATCGTTTAGGAATTGATTTGCACCATTTGCCTTAAGATATATATAATAATTATTTTAAATTAGGATTTTTTATTTATTTTAATTCATGAAATATATTTTTAAAATTTATTTGTATGATTTGATTTGTTAACTTTATCTTTTTATGCGCTCATTAACTAATGACACATCTATATATAATTAAAACACATTATTAGCCATTTCATTTTGAATTTCTTAAATTTTATATATTCCTTATCATCCTTTATAGCTTTAAATTAACGAAAATGATTGTATTCCACATCCTTTAATTCTCATTTAAAAGATATAATTAAGGCTTAATTTTTATTTTATTTATGTTGCGCCGATTTTTAAACGCATTAGCCAAAATGATTTTGAAATTATTTTGTGTATTTTATTTTTCTTTTAATAATTTATAACTTATATTTTTTATCGATCATTAATTTATTGTAGGTTAATAATTTTTCCAAAGAATAAACCAATTAAAAATGTATAATTAAACTATGGTTAATTTTAAGTAAAGATATATTAGTTCTCTTTAATATTTTATATCTTTGTGCTTCTCTAAACTATGGTTGTAAAAAATATTTTATTAATGAGTCTACTTGTATAAAAAAACTATGGATTATCATATTTAATTATCATTAACCTCATTGTAGTATCATTTAATTAAAATTTGTAACCACTAATTTTTGTGAGAATTATTTTTTTATAAAATCTCGTATCTTTTATTAAAATTGTAACAAAAAGAAAAAATAATAATACCAAAATGTGGGAGACATCTTTTTATTTCAATCCAAAATCCCTTTTTTTTTAAATAATGTAAAATATTGAGAATTAATTAACTTTGAAAATAATTATCAAATGAGAATATGTTTATTTGATTTTGTTTTATTTTTTCTTCATTGATTTAATTTGATTTGTTAAGATAATTAATTATTTAATTTGATTTAAATTTTTTCATTTAATAATATTTTGGTACAGAATAAATTTAAAAGATTTGTTTTTTGATTGACTAAACCTAATTAACTAGAATAAATAGGATCCTTTCTTCTTATAAATGGGACACAACAAAAAACAATTGAATTAAGAAAGTCAGTGGCTCAGTATACTTTTTTATTTATTCTTTTATAATTTATATAGTATCATTATTGCTATTTTTTCTCCGGATAACATATATGAGATAACTTGTTTGTTTTTTATTATTAGGATACTCATATATATATATATATATATATATATATATATATATATATATATATATATATATATACTCTTGGATTTATCTCTCGCTAAATTAGTGCAAATTTGATTATTTCTTTGTTGATTCATTTAATCAATAAATGGAGAATACAAATGGAACGCACAAAGATGTAATCGAATCTTTGATACTGCTAAGGGTTTGTGTGGACATATGCAAGCTCACAGGAATAAGAAAGAAAATGACCCAAGACAATGTTCAATATGTAGTGAAATCTTTGGGTGAAAGAGGTCTTAATATTCATAGGACAAGGATACATGGCGTAAGAGAATATCGTCAAGAAATTGATTTGAAACGTTTGACTTAAGACATATATAATAATTATTTATAAATTTAGATTTTATTTTATTTTAATTCATGAAATTTATTTTTAAGACTTTTTTATATAATTTGATTTGTTAACTATATCTTTTTATTTACTTATTAACTAATGACACATCTATATATAATTAGAACAAAATATTAGCCATTTCATTTTGAATTTCTTAAACTTTATATATTCCTTATTATCCTATATAATTTTAAATCTAACGATAATGATTGTATGTTGCATTCTTGAATTCTCATTTAAAAGATATAATTAAGGCTTCATTTTTGTTTTTATTTTATGTTTGACCGATTTTTAAAGCATTAGATAAAATTAATTTTGGAATTATTTTGTATATTTAGTTTTTCCTTTTGATAATTTATAATTTATAGTTTTTTGTCGATCATTAGTTTATTGTATTTTTCGTAATTAGACGTACGAGTTTTAGCTAGGATAATAATTTTTTAGAAGATTAAACCAATTGAAAATGTATAATTAAATCATGGTTAATTTTAGGTAAAAAGATATTAGTTCTCTTTAATATTTTATATCTCAGTGCTTCTCTAAACATATATGCTTTTATTATTTAATCATTAAATTAATAAAATGATTTTTATTAAATATTGAGTGAGATTGGGGTAAAACATGATTGAAAGGATCTAAATCCTAAATAATGTGTTGGTAATCTTCTTAATTATAAGCTGAAGTGAAAATTAACTTTCACTTATAGAAAAATAAAAAATATTTAATTTAAGTAAAATATAAAATATAAAATAGAAATTTTTAATTATAGGTTGTAAAAACTATTTTATTAATGAGTCAACTTATACGAAAATAACTATTGATTATCTTATTTAATTATCATTAACCTCATTGTAATATCATTTAATCAAAATTTGTCACCGCCAATTTTTGTGAGCATTATTTTTTATAAAATCATGTATCTTGTATTAAAATTGTAACAAAGAAAAAAATATTAATACCAAAATGTGGGAGACATCTTTTTATTTGAATCCAAAATCCCTTGTTTATAAATAATGTAGAATATTGAGAAAAATTAAACTTTCAAAATAATTATCAAATGAGAATATGTTTATTTTATTATGTTTTATTTTTCTTCATTGTTTAATTTGATTTGTTAGGGTATTTGAATATTTAGTTTGATTTGAATTTTTTTTATTTAAGAATATTTTATTACAAAATAAATTTAAGAGATTTGTTTTTTTATTGACTAAACCTAATTAAGTAGTATAAATAGGATCCTTTCTTCTTAAAAATCAGACACAATATTAAACTACTTGAAGAAAAAATAAGTGAATTAAGAAAGTCAGTGGGTCTGTATACTTTTTTATTTATTCTTTTATAATTTATATAGTTTTATTATTGTTATTTTTTCTTCGGATAATATATATGAGCTAACATGTTTGTTTTTTATTATATATATATATATATATATATATATATATATATATATATATATATATATATATATATATATATATATATATATATATATATATATATATATATATATATATATATATATATATATATATATATATATATATATATATATATATATATATATATATATATATATATATATATATATACTCTTTGATTTATCTCTCAATAAATTAGTGCAGATTTAATTATTTCTTTGTTGATTCAGTTAAACCGTGAATGGGGAATACAAATGCAACGCACAAGGATGTAATCGAACCTTTGATACTACTAAGGGTTTGTGTGGACATATGCAAGCTCAAAGGGATAAGAAAGAAAATGATCCAAAACAATGTCCAATATGTAGTGAAATCTTTTTGTAGTGGCAATTTCAAGGAGAGTGCATTTTACTTGGGACACACCTTTGTGAGAGACACATCACTTGTCCATCTAAAACCTTATGGTGATAGGTGAGTGGGTTCTCCCACTTATAAAGTGCTCAATCTTCCCTTTTATAATTAATGTGGGACTTCTTCCTCACACTTGATTCTCAACACTCCCCCTCAAGTGTGAGTCATAATGCTTCCCCTCATGTGGAAAGAATCTCTTCCACATACACTTGTACCACCGCTTGATACAAGTAAGTCAGTCCCTATCTTGAAACCAAAGACTCTGATACCACTGTAGGGGCAATTCTGAGGAGAGAGCATTTTACTTGGGACACACCTTTGTGAGAGACACACCACTTGTCCATCTAAAACCTTAAGGTGATAGGTGAGTGGGTTCTCCCACTAATAAAGTGCTCAATCTTCCATTTTATAATCAATGTGGGACTTCTTCCTCACACTTGATTCTCAACACTTTTCAGGTGAAAGAGGTCTTAATATTCATAGGACGGGGATACATGGCATAAGAGCATATCGTTTAGGAATTGATTTGCACCATTTGCCTTAAGATATATATAATAATTATTTTAAACTAGGATTTTTTATTTATTTTAATTCATGAAATATATTTTTAAAATTTATTTGTATGATTTGATTTGTTAACTTTATCTTTTTATGCACCCATTAACTAATGACACATCTATATATAATTAGAACACATTATTAGCCATTTCATTTTGAATTTCTTAAATTTTATATATTCTTTATCATCCTTTATAGCTTTAAATTAACGAAAATGATTGTATTCCACATCCTTTAATTCTCATTTAAAAGATATAATTAAGGCTTAATTTTTATTTTTATTTATGTTGCGCCGATTTTTAAACGCATTAGCCAAAATGATTTTGGAATTATTTTGTGTATTTTATTTTTCTTTTAATAATTTATAACTTATATTTTTTATCGATCATTAATTTATTGTAGGTTAATAATTTTTCAAAAGAATAAACCAATTAAAAATGTATAATTAAACTATGGTTAATTTTAAGTAAAGATATATTAGTTCTCTTTAATATTTTATATCTTTGTGCTTCTCTAAACTATGGTTGTAAAAAATATTTTATTAATGAGTCTACTTGTATAAAAAAACTATGGATTATCATATTTAATTATCATTAACCTCATTGTAGTATCATTTAATTAAAATTTGTAACCACCAATTTTTGTGAGAATTATTTTTTTATAAAATCACGTATCTTTTATTAAAATTGTAACAAAAAGAAAAAATAATAATACCAAAATGTGGGAGACATCTTTTTATTTCAATCCAAAATCCTTTTTTTTAAATAATGTTGAATATTGAGAATTAATTAACTTTGAAAATAATTATCAAATGAGAATATGTTTATTTGATTTTGTTTTATTTTTTCTTCATTGATTTAATTTGATTTGTTAAGATAATTAAATATTTAGTTTGATTTGAATTTTTTCATTTAATAATATTTTGGTACAGAATAAATTTTAAAAAGATTTGTTTTTTGATTGACTAAACCTAATTAACTAGTATAAATAGGATCCTTTCTTCTTATAAATGGGACACAACAAAAAACAATTGAATTAAGAAAGTGTGTGGTTCAGTATACTTTTTTATTTATTCTTTTATAATTTATATAGTATCATTATTGCTATATTTTCTCCGGATAACATATATGAGATAACTTGTTTGTTTTTTTATTATATATATATATATATATATATATATATATATATATATATATATATATATATATATATATATATATATATATATATATATATATATATATATATATATATATATATATATATATATATATATATATATATATATATATATATATATACTCTTGGATTTATCTCTCGCTAAATTAGTGCATATTTAATTATTTCTTTGTTGATTCATTTAAACAATAAATGGAGAATACAAATGCAACGCACAACGATGTAATTGAATCTTTGATACTGCTAAGGGTTTGTGTGGACATATGCAAGCTCACAGGAATAAGAAAGAAAATGACTTGTTGTACCCCGAAATTTGCCCTCTCTTTCTTCAGGAAATCATCTTGGATTTTCAAGGTCCCTCTGAAACAAATCCAAGTCCTGAGTCATCATTTTTTGCCCAAGCAGACCATTTACAAGAGCAAGATGATCACACAAGCTCTAAAGACAATGCTTTTATCTTGAGAAAAAAAATTAAATTCTAAATACTTGGAATGTTTCTCTAAAAAATGAGTGTTTAAGAAAAAATCAGCGTTTCAGAACTTCTGAACCAATTCCGGATAAAAACGGTCAGAAGTTGCAAGCTTGGCTCAGCGTAGTCAGAAGTTGGCTCTTCAACCACTACATCAGCTCAATCAGAAGTTGTAAACGTGATTCAATATGTAAGCCTCAGACAGAACATGACTCTTTCAGCAGTTATGCAAGCTCAGTTAGAATTTGCTAAAGGAATGCAAAAGAAGCAGGGAAGTCTGAAGGCTCTTTCAGAACATGCTGAAATCAGAAGATGAAAAGGTCAAAAGAGTGGGTGTTACACTGATACAGAATCTCTAAGCCCAGGAGGTCCAGAAGCAAATCCAAGGAATGTATCAGAAAATCAGGAGAATCCCCAGAACTTACTAAGACAACAGGAAGCCAAGGCCAGAGCATGGTTTACGCTGTTCTTTTTGAAACAGAACTGTTGATTCAACGTTGGTTTCCATTACCAGAATATTAATGTTGATAGGTCTTGTCACCATTTAATGCTCATTAATGCTTCCAACCACTCCTGAACATTCATCCAAGTAATCCCTTCACGTGTGGCTTGGAAAACGCCTTTATGCAGATTCTGGCATGGGTCTACACGCCACCGCCCACTTAAGAGGTCACTTCTCTCCAATCCACGCCTGCTGCTGCAGCCTAGGCTGAAGGCTATCTGTTATCACAACTTCCCAGGAATTTCTGTCAAAGAACAATTCAAACTCTGTTGGCGCTTTAATGTTCAAGGCACCCACAAGAACTTTGCCTATAAATAGAGAGTCATTGTCCATTGAAAAAGGGCGTTCAAGAAACAGAAAAATTGCTAAGAGAGAAACAGAAACCCTTAGCAAGATAGTGTTCTGAAACTCTGCCAAAATCTCTAGTTGTTTCATAGCTTTGAATTTCTCATCTTCAACTTTATCCAATACCCAATTTTCTGTGTGAACTAAAAAACCTCTTTTCAAACTTCTGACCCTACATACGCATACACTTTCACCTGCTTTCTTCAAAAAAAGAATCTGTCCAGAACACCGCCAGAGCCAAAAGCTAGCTTTCACCCACAAACTTTTCCAACAGCCAGGTAAGCACCTGCTGACCTTCATCACGCTGCTAAGCATCATCAGCTGTGCATACTCAAATAAACATAATGTAAATATCATGTTGTTGCTGTTTGTATTATGAGAATTTTCATACCTCAGAATGTTCTGAGCCAGTGTAGGACCTGCCTGTGACCTTATTGGTTTTGCCCTCTGAAACATTTTGACATTTGCTGGATCTGTTCCAAATATGTTTCCTGTTTTGTGGAATAACAACAAAATTGCAGATGTTCTGATTAGTACAGGGAAAAGCCAAGTGCTGACTTTGACGTTAGCACATCTGAAGCCTGTTTTGCTGTCAATAATATCAGAACCTCTGAGAGTTATTGCCTTTCCAGCAGAATCAGAACTTCTGATTTCTCCACTAACAAACTTCTGTCTTGCAGCGCAGGGGGGTCAGAACTTCTGACTTCCCCACTAACAGGGTTCTATTTTGCAGGTGCCAGAGTCAGAAGTTCTGACTCATACAATTTAACCAAGAGGTTGATCATCTGGCAGCGGATCTGAGTCAAAACTTCTGATGACCTCTCAGCAGCGCGCTGGCTCCCTCTCTCTCTCTCTATATCTTGTTTTTTTCTATTTTCTTTTTTGTCTATTTTTCTCGTTGAACCCCCCATGTACAAATGTGTATCCCCATCCCCCAATTGTTGTAATAGCGTAGGATTTTATATTTCCGCTTCTTATTGCTAGTAATTAGGACGTGTATGGCAAGATAAAATCAACGAAATAGAAAATCCTAATTCAAAGAAAAAACTCTTGTATGCAATAAAACACACTTGCACACTAACACCCCTAGGGTTACATCCACTTGTTGCCTTTCAAAATTGGGCCATATTGCATGTTAGGTCTCTTTGGGCAAAACAAACAATTCAAATGATCATAGTCCCTCGATGACGCTTTCGAAAGTTGCCTAAAAATGATCAAGTCCCTTAAAGAAAAAAACATTGCCCAAAGATACTTGGCACCATTGCAATTATGGTCTAAACGATGACCTGCGTCCGTCCCTCTCACATCCTAACACAAGATTGTCCACCAAATACAATGGTGGAACAAAATTGTTAAAAGGGTTAAAACATAGCAATAATCTTCGAGAAAATTAGGGTAGATAGCTCTTGGTTACTTGCCAATTTGCAAAACAAAACACTTGCCTATTTTTTTTTCAAAACCACACATCACAATACACTTTCAAAATAAACTTTCAAAAACATTGAAAACTTTTTCAAAAGACATACATCTTTGTATACATCCCAACATGGATCATTACAAAGGTTGCCACCACATTGGTCTCTTTTCAAAACATTTTCAAAACCCACACACAAAGCACCATTTCAAACAATTGAAAATTAAGGCAAGTTGATCTAAGCAAGTAACTAAGAGCCCATGGATAACCATGGATAGAAAGGGTGCTAATACCTTCCCTTTCTATAATCTACTCCCCAAACCCAAGAAAACATCTCAAAGGTTTTTGCTGTGCTTTTTAACCTTTCCTTAGGATAAAATAAAAAGTCGGTGGCGACTCTTGCTCAACCGAAACATTTGCGAAAACAAACGCAAAATCTCAAGTCAGTTCTCCCACCGTATCACAGAACTGGCGACTCTGCTGGGGATATCTTTAAAAGTGGAGTAACCTTAGGGCTTAGATCACCCTCTTGCATGACTAATTGTTTGATTTGATTGCTTTATATCTTGGCTCTCTTGTTTGGGTTTGCAATCCTACACCCGGATTTTGGGAAACATTCATAGATAGCAATACATTGTGGAAACTGTGCGGGGTATACCGACACGGTCGAAGCAATAGCTATATTAGTGCGACATATTTGTGAGTACCGGTAACCCTTGAGTTCAATCAAGGAGAGTACGGAGCTGCTGAGTGATGTCACTAAGCACTAATGACCTAGAACCTTACTTGACCATCTTGGCCTTTTATTAGGGGTAGTGAGATGACCGGCTTTGGTGCAGTCCGAAGTTGGTAGATACTCGATACTACACTCATTGAGGGTTGTTTTCTTGGAATATTTTGGTCGCTAGTTAAGTGGCTAAACCAAAACAATGAACAATGAAAACAATCCAATGATATTGAGCTCCTTAGAACCCGGTTACTATTTATAGGACAGGTTTTTAAGCCAACTACACTCAAGAGGGTACTTACCTATGAAACCCCATGCAAGCCTGAAACTAGGGTTTGGTGTGAATTGCTTGTACATATGTTTGTGCATACATCATGAACATCATAAGCATCATATGCATTTACTAACCACTTCAAGGGTTTAGATCTTCATCTTTGTTCTTGTTTTGTAGGTCATGGAAATTCCTCGCAGAAAAACCATCCAAGTCAACCTTGTGAGAATCTCTCCTCAACTCAAGGAGCTCACCTCAAGAATTCCAGAAAGCTCTCCCTTCAGTGAAAGACATGGTAGACTGCTCAGCTTAGTCAACACCAACATTGAAGAGGACATGATGAAAGTGCTATTCCAGTTCTTTGACCCTCTTCATCACTGTTTCACTTTCCCCGACTACCAGTTGGTTCCCACCTTGGAGGAATTTTCTCAACTCCTGAGAATTCCTATCCTAAATCAACTACCTTTCAACGGTACGGAAAAGGAACCAAAGCCTGAAGATGTTGCTCGAGCATTACATCTACAGCCTTCTGACATCAAGGGGCATTGGGAAACTAGAAGCGGCGTCAAAGGTTTCTTAGCAAAATTCTTGTTTGAGAAGGCACAAGAATGTTGGAATTCATTGGACCTACAAGCCTTTGAAGAAATTGTGGCACTCCTTATCTATGGGTTGGTCTTGTTCCCAAATCCTGACCAGCTTGTAGAGGTCAACGCCGTCAAAATCTTCTTGTCCAGAAATCCAATACCAACATTGCTTGGGGACATCCTTCACTCATTTTACACACGAACAATGAGAAAGAGGGGTGTTCTCATGTGATGCACTCCTCTCCTTGCAAGGTGGTTTATTTCGCACCTTCCACAATCTGTCTTGAAGAATGACCAAGGCTCAAGGTGGTCCCAACGGTTGATGACTCTTACTCACTCTGATGTACATTGGTGTTCTCGGTCCAGAGAAAATGTCATCATCGTCGATCGTTGTGGAGAGTTCCCTAATGTTCCATTACTTGGCATTAGAGGGGGCATTACCTACAACCCTTGCCTAGCTTTGAGGCAATTTGGATATGCACGGAGGGATGGCCCTCATGACATGTTGATTCCTGACCTGGTTTTTGACTTCGACAACGATGCGCAAGGACTTCGCCAAAGATTCATCAGAGCTTGAAGGATGCCCAACAAGGTTGATAGCAAGACACTGGGACACAAGAATTCCATCCCTCTTGAGCCTTATCTCAAGTGGGTACGAGCCCGAGCCCAGAGTCTAGTGATGCCTTATCCTCATGTTCTCCCTGTGATTAAAGAGCCCGTTAAGGAAGGAGAGGTTCCCTACACCATCCTACATCCTGACATGCCTACATCGTGGGAGGAGATGCAGAAGAGTTGGATCCAACTCAAGGAGGAACGGAACACTTTTGAAGCCAGCTTCTACGCCAGCGAGAAGAAGGTTTTAGAGCTCACCCGCCGACTCCATGAGCAATAGGCCCTCAAAACCTACATCGCGCCAAAGAGGATGAGCAACGTCTTTTTACCTTGAGAGGTTGTTTTTGTAATATTTGGCCCAGGGGGCACTTATGTACTAACCAATTTCTTCTTATTAATGTGACGTGCGTTCTTTTTGTCTGCAACAATTGTGAATTTCTAAAATCCTTGAATGCATTGCATAGATAGCATCTCATGCATCATGTGCATAACAGGTACCCCTTTTTTCTACAGGTTGCTTAATCTTCTTCGCTGTTTATTTTGACCAGTCATCATGAATCCAGAATCATCTAGTGAGCAAGCAATCAAGGCCCTCCAGGCCCAGAATGCCCAGTTTCAAGAGATGGTCATGAGCTTGGCCCAAGGTCAACAAGAGTTGAAGGCTTTGCTCCTAAAGAAGAAGAAGAAGAAGAAGAAGAGGACTGCGTTATTCAACACTGGACGCAGGTTTGGGAACACACTCCATAACGAGGCTGATCCAACTAATTCCTCTGCAGAGAAAGACAGTCCCCAAGGGGGAGGAGCTCCTAGTCCTGCAGTCTCTGACAACGAGACGGATTACAATGACGAACAATACCCTCCCGCTGCTGACAGATACAAGTAATTAGAGGACCGCTTGAGTGCCATGAAGATTCAAAATGTGTCGGGGCTGGATTTCGGAGATTTAGGGTTATCTTCTGGGGTGGTAATCCCACACAAGTTCAAGGCGCCTGCCTTTGCCAAATACGACGGGGCTTCCTGTCCAAAGCTGCATCTCAGATCGTACGTAAGGAAGATCCAACCTTATACGGCAGACAAAAATCTTTGGATCCACTTCTTCCAAGATAGCCTTTCAGGGTCACAACTTGAGTGGTTTTATCAGCTAGATGGAACCAGTATCCGACATTGGGAAGATTTGGCTACCGCATTTTATAGACAATATCAATACAATTCTGACCTCACTCCTACGCGTACCCAACTTCAGGGTATGTCATTAGGGACGGGCGAAGGATTCAAAGAATATGCGCAAAAATGGAGAGATTTGGCTGGCAGGGTGCAGCCTCCACTGACTGACCGTGAGTTGGTTGACATGTTTCTAGGGACCTTGTCTGGTCCATTCTTCAATCATCTGGTTGGTAATTCCTCCGCTGGGTTTACGGATTTGATCCTGACGGGTGAAAGGATAGAAGCTGGCATCAGGTCAGGAAAGATACAGAAGGGTACCTCCGCAAGTACTGAGAAGAGGCCTTTCAAGAAGGAAGCTAGTGCCGTCTATGGTCCTAGAAGACAAGTCAAGCCAGAAAGCCGCCAAGCCGTCAATGCCTTGGTCATTTCAAAGCCTGTTGCTGCTCCTCAGCAGTACAATCAACAAAGGGGTGAGAGGCCCAAGAGGCAGTATACTCGGCTGAATATGACCTTGTCACAAATCTTACCGCAACTGCTATCAACCAACCTGGTGACCATCAAAGAGGCTCCAAAGGTCGTGAATACTGCATCTGCTAAGTATAACCCAAACGCCCGCTGTGCTTATCATTCCGATAGCCCCGGGCATACTACTGATGATTGCTGGGCCCTAAGAAATAAGGTCCAAGACCTTATTGATGCGAAGGAAATTCAGTTTGAAGCGCCTGAGAGGCCAAATGTTGTAACTGCTCCTATGCCCCAGCATAGAGTAAATGCCATCGAGGAAGATTTGTATGTTGTTTCGGTGAATGATGTTGCTACCCCTCTATTGACTGTTAAGAGGAACCTACTGCTAGCTGGTTTATTTCTGGGTTGTAGCAAGGGTTGCCCCCTGTGTACTGTTATCCCTACCGGTTTTCCGCTGCTGAAATCAGGCATCCAAAGCCTGATGGATAGCAAAGAAATTCTGTTTAAGAAAACTGCTGTTCCGTTTGTTTCCGCTGAAGAAGTATCTGTCGTCACAATTTTCAACAATTCTACCAAGGCTCCCCCGAGGAAGCCAGTCCAAATTATGTCTGTTGCACCCATTACCATTACTGTTCCGGGGCCCCTCCCCTATGAGTCTGACAAGGCTGTCCCATGGCACTATGGGGCAGACGTGTATGTGCTTGGAGTGAAGCAGGAGTTCAACACCGGTACCAGTATCAGTAACATCACTGGTCCCACCAAGATTACTCGCAGTGGCAGGCTTTTCTCGTCTGACATTGCACCACCAGTTATCCGAAAACCTCTTATCATCACACCCGCAAGTTTGCATGTTCCAAATCAAGTTCCTGTGTCTACTACTGCCGCCGAGTCCTCTGGTGCTCGGGGCAAAGAAGTTGCTACCGATTTGCCTGCCCAGACGGAGGCACCAAAAAAGACCGCTGTTGAAGCCTCCCAGCAAGAGATGGAGGAAATCCTTAAAATCATTAAAAAGAGTGACTTCAATGTCGTTGAACAGCTGGGGCATACCCCCTCCAAGATCTCTATGCTATCATTGCTGCTGTGCTCAGAGGCCCACGCCAAGGCCCTGATTTCATTTCTGAAAACGGCCCATGTGCCGCAAGAGACATCTGCAGATCAGTTCACTGACTGTGTGGCTAATTTGACAGCTGACAATGGTTTGGGTTTCTCGGATGCAGACCTTACCGCCAAAGGAAAAAACCATAATGATGCCCTGCATGTTTCCATAGAATGCAGGGGCACTACTCTCGCACACGTGTTGGTGGATACCGGTTCTTCCCTGAATGTATTGCCCAAGAAGGCCTTAGATCGGTTGGATTGTGAGGGCCTGGAATTGAAGCCTAGTAACATCATTGTTAGAGCCTTCGACGGTCCTAAGAGGATGGTGCACGGTGAGGTAGACATTCCTATCCGTGTGGGTTCCCAAGTCTTTGACTCAATGTTCTATGTAATGGATATTCGTCCATCTTATTCCTGCTTGTTGGGTCGACCTTGGATTCACAAGGCTGGGGCGGTAACCTCCACTCTACACCAAAAGCTCAAATACCCTGTCAGAGGGAAGATTGTTACTGTGCAGGGTGAGGAGGAATACATGGTTAGTCACTTGAATTCATTCCGGTATATCGAGATGGACAGGGAGTTTATTGAAACCCCCTTTCAGCATTTTGAGGAGGTACCTCCAACGTTGGCGTCAGCTGAGACAGTGGTTGAAGAAGACTTTCCTTTGAAGATGGCTTCCTTGAAGGATGCCCGGGCTGTGATCGAGAAAGGCAAGTGTGCAAACTGGGGTCAACTTCCTGACTTCACTCAAAAGACCGACAAGTTTGGGCTGGGCTTCACTGCAGAGGCTCAGAGGGTTGTTCGCAAAGAAAGGATCAGAAAGGCTCCGGTGTTCATCACCAACCCAAGGGTGAATGCTATCGAGGAGGACATAGAGGAAGCAGAATTTGACAGTTGGATCTATCCAGCAGCCAACAACAGACCAAGCAACTGGACGGCAAAGGATTTTACACCTATTACATTTATCACGCAGTAATAAACTCCTTTGATTTTTAATTTGTAACAAACAATATGTTGAAACTTTTATTGGCTCGGTGTCCTACCCGGGGCGCCGTGGCTCCATTTGTGAGGGCTTTTTGTATGACATTTCCATATATCATTAATCAAAACATTGGACGTTTGTTGCATTTCAAATCTTGTGCTCTTTTTCTTTATGTGTTATATATTGCAAAACAGCTATATTTACACACACTCACTTATACAGGTTCCAATCCACTCTGGATCTCACTGGTAACAGCTCTGCTACTGCCAGTTATGACTTCGAAAATCCGATCAACTTGGCCGAAGACGAAGGTGAAGATGATTGCGAAGTGCCTGGTGAACTCGCAAGACTGCTACTCCAGGAAGAGAGGGCCATTCAGCCGCATGAAGAGCTGGTGGAAACAGTGAACCTGGGTACTGAGACAGATAGAAAAGAAGTCAAGATTGGTTCCAATCTAGAGCTCAGCGTGAAGCAACGATTGATTCAGATGCTGCATGACTACATGGAAATCTTTGCTTGGTCTTACGAAGACATGCCCGGTTTGGATGCCGACATTGTAGTTCATCACCTGCCTACCAAGGAAGACTGCCCTCCGGTAAAACAGAAGGTCCGCCGCATGCGCCCAGAGATGTCCGAGAAAATCAAAGCTGAGGTTATGAAACAATTTGATGCCGGATTTCTAGCAGTGACTTCTTATCCTCAATGGGTGGCCAACGTGGTTCCAGTGCCAAAGAAAGATGGTAAAGTCAGAATGTGTGTTGACTACAGGGATTTGAACAGGGCCAACCCTAAAGATGATTTCCCTCTACCTCACATCGATGTTCTTATTGACAATACTGCTCAACACAAGGTGTTCTCCTTCATGGATGGTTTTTCAGGGTATAATTAGATCAAGATGGCTCCTGAAGATATGGAAAAGACTACCTTTGTCACTCAGTGGGGAACCTTCTGCTACAAGGTCATGCCATTCGGGTTGAAAAATGCTGGGGCAACCTACCAACGTGCCATGGTTGCTTTATTTCATGATATGATCCATCACGAGATTGAGGTGTACGTCGATGATATGATTGCAAGGTCCCAAACTGAGGAGGAACACCTTGACCATCTGCGGAAGCTGTTTGACCGACTGAAGTTGTACAAGCTGAGGTTGAACCCAAACAAATGCACCTTTGGGGTGAGGTCTGGAAAGTTACTAGGTTTCATTGTAAGCGATAAAGGTATTCAAGTGGACCTTGCCAAGGTGAAAGCCATACAAGAGATGCCGACTCCCAAGACAGAGAAAGAAGTCAGAGGCTTTCTGGGACGACTGAATTACATTGCCCGATTCATCTCGCACCTAACTGCTACTTGTGAACCAATCTTCAAGCTGTTGAAGAAAGATCAGGTAGTACGTTGGAACGATGAATGTCAGGCCGCTTTTGACAGAATCAAAGAGTATCTCCAAGAACCACCCATTCTTATGCCACCGGTTGAAGGGAGACCTCTAATACTATACTTGACAGTACTTGACAACTCAATGGGGTGTGTGCTGGGGCAGCATGACGAGTCTGGCCGAAAAGAGCACGCTATTTATTACCTGAGCAAAAAGTTTACCGACTGTGAGTCTCGGTACTCACTGCTCGAGAAAACTTGTTGCGCTCTGGTATGGGCTGCTCGCCGGTTGAGACAGTATATGTTGACTCACACTACTCTGTTGATTTCAAAAATGGATCCAATCAAGTACATATTCGAAAAGCCTGCTCTGTCTGGAAGAATAGCAAGATGGCAAATGATCTTAACGGAATATGACATCCAGTACACAACTCAAAAAGCAATCAAAGGAAGTGTATTGGCAGACCATTTGGCACACCAACCTGTGGACGATTACCAATCATTGAACTTTGAATTTCCGGACGAAGATATCATGGTAGTAACTGATTGCGAAGTACCTGGACCGGATGAAGGACCTGAGGAAGGATCCCGATGGTCTATGCATTTCGATGGAGCCTCGAACGCTTTGGGTAACAGCATCGGCGCTGTGATCATATCCCCCAAAGGTACTCATACTCCACTCACTGCCCGATTGTGTTTCAACTGCACCAACAACATGGCAGAATATGAGGCATGTATCATGGGTCTTCAAGCCGCAATCGACTTAAGGATCAAGTTTCTGAGTGTCTTCGGAGATTCCGCTCTCGTGATCAATCAGATCAAAGGCGAGTGGGATACGAAACACCCAAATCTTATTCCTTACAAGGAGTATGTGTTGACTTTGCTTCCCCACTTTGAAGAGATAACTTTTGAGCACTTCCCAAGAGAGGAGAATCAGTTAGCGGACTCACTAGCTACAATGTCTTCAATGTTCAAAGTCAAATGGGACAACGAGGCCCCCGGATCATTATCTGGAAGTTGGACGAACCTGCATACTGCTGCGATCTTAAGGCCGAAGAGGTAATCGAGAAACCCTGGTATTATGAGGTGAAGAGATATTTGGAAGCTCGAGAATACCCCGAAGGCGCATCGGTCAATGACAAGAAGTTCATGAGAAGGTTTGCGGCAAAATTCTTCCTCAGCAACGACATTCTCTACAAACTAAATCATGATTCAACTCTACTGCGTTGTGTGGATAAAACTGAAGCAGAGAAGATCATGGTAGAACTACACGAAGGTACATTCGAAACACATTCCAGTGGACACACCATGGCAAAGAAAATCCTTCGGGCGGGATATTTCTGGTCCATAATGGAAGCCGACTGTTACCAACATTCTCGAACTTGTCATAAATGCCAGATCTATGCTGATAAGTTGCATATCCCTCCAGTTCCTCTGAACGTCCTGACGGCACCTTGGCCTTTTGC
Source organism: Vicia faba (assembly GCA_948472305.1). Taxonomy (NCBI): domain Eukaryota; kingdom Viridiplantae; phylum Streptophyta; class Magnoliopsida; order Fabales; family Fabaceae; genus Vicia; species Vicia faba. The sequence continues at coordinate 90,179 of CATIWC010002303.1, read as the reverse complement.
AATGTGGGGCATTGATATGATCGGCAAGATCCGACCGACGGCATCCAACGGGCATCGCTTCATCTTGGTAGCGATTGATTACTTCACGAAGTGGGTAGAAGCAGCTTCCTACGCCACCGTAACCAAGAGCGTCGTTGCACGTTTCATTCGGCATAACCTGATCAGTCGGTACGACATCCCGGAAAGAATCATTACAGACAATGGTACCAATCTTAACAACAAGATGATCATTGAGCTCTGCGAGCAATTCAAGATACAGCACCATAACTCTTCTCCTTACTGGCCGAAGATGAATGGGGCTGTAGAAGCAGCTAATAAGAATATCAAAAAGATCGTGCAGAAGATGACAGTGACCTACAAAGATTGGCACGAAATGTTACCATTTTCTCTTCATGGGTACCGTACCTCAGCGAGGACGTCAACCGGGGCAACACCCTTTTCCTTGGTCTATGGCATGGAGGCAGTCTTGCCGATTGAAGTCCAGATACCCTCTCTCCGGATAATGAAGGATGCAGATCTGAGCGAAGATGACTGGATCCAGACTCGACTTGATCAATTAAACCTAATTGACGAAAAGAGACTCACCGCTATCTGTCATGGTCAGACGTGCCAGAAACGGATGATCAGGGCATTTAACAAGAAAGTCAGACCACAAGAGTATCAATTTGGGGACTTGGTAATCAAACGCATCATCCTTCCTCAAAGTGATCCCAGGGGAAAATGGACCCCTACGTACGAAGGGCCATTTGTGGTTAAACATGTGTTCTCAGGAGGAGCCATGGTTCTAACCACCATGGATGGTGACGACCTTCCTCACCCCGCCAATGTAGACATAGTAAAAAAATACTACGCATGTGTTGTACCCCAAAATTTGCCCTCCCATATTCTTCAAGATTTGCAAAGAGCATGCTTCAAAATCTCCCAAGAGTTGCACAGTCCAATGGCCTCCTAACAATAAAAAATTAGGGTTTTGGTTCTGGCAAAGAAATTGAAGTTTCCAAGGGTCCAATCAAGTCCCACATGCCTATAAACATTGTCAAGCATCCTTATGCCAAGTTTCAAGACTTACAGCACAAAATTGCACAGTCAAAAACCCTAATTGCTCAACAGTCAACTGCAGGGGCAAAATGGTCATTTGACAGTCAAAAGTCAAAATTTTTTATCAACATCTTATTTTGAAGCCACAAACATCATTTGATCAATTCTTGATCATGATTCTCAAAGCATGGCTCAAAAGGTCTCAAGATGCAAAAGTTTCTATTTTTAGACAGTTGGAAAAGTCAACTGCAAATTGACCAAGGCATAACTTCCACATGGTTTATCAGAAAAATTCCATCCAAAGCTCATTTTGAAGAGAATGACATTTCCTACAACTCATATTCACACTTCAAGTCCAAGAAATGCTCTCACAAAAAGTTATCAATCTCAACATTATAGGTCATTTTCAAAAGTCAACCAAAAGGCACTTTAAGTCAAAGACCATAACTTGAGATTGGTAAATCAAAATGACATGGGACCAAAGAAATTTGTTAGAGGACTTCAAGACCTTTCCAAAATGTCCAAGAACATGATCAAAGCTTAAAAATTGAGCAAGATATGCCTTGTGGAAGTTGGGAAATTTTTGGGAATTTTGAAAAGTCAACTTTGCTTCAAATGCCTCAAAATTGCTAATGGGCCTCAATTTCTTCCAAGAATCATCACCCAAAAGCTATGCACGACCCATTGACTTTAAAGGGAATTATTTTATCATTTTTGATTAATTATTTGAATTATTATTATTAATTCATTTAATTAAAATTAAATATGACAAAAATAGCAAATCATGGTTTCCAAATCTTTTTGTGCAGCATATCCTCTCATTAAGGCCTCAATATTTCGTGCATCCCTCAAAAGGAAAGAATCTTCAATGATTGGCATAAGATTGATATGAAAAAGATTGAAAAAAAGATGCTTGAAAATCAAATATTGAAAGGCATTAAAAGATGGATCACGGGCTTTGTTTTTGACCTAGAATGATTCCTCATATATGCACAAACAGAACCCTAATGGAAAGGAGGAAGAAAGCTGCGCCCAAGAACACAAGAAAAACTTGCATTTTTTCACAAAAATCTTAAATCTGTTTTCATAGTTGGAGTGTGATTCAAGGTCTCAAAAGCATTCCAATAGACTCCTGACACTACCAGGAATCTTTTCCAACCAAAGCCAAGTCTCCATACTCGAGGAAGTGGTAGAACACAGTCGCCCTGTTCATACAATTTTGCATAATCGTACTTTGAATTTCATGCCATATTAATGCATTTTAATGTTCGATTTATACTAACATGAACTCTCTGAATCTATTGGTGTCTTTTAATTGAATTAATATCACCTGTATCCAAAGTTGCCATGGAAATTTTCTAGGGTTTTAGAAGCTCCAAAAGAGGGGTTCATTCATCTGGAAAAATTGGCCAATCACGCTCATACCATTGGAATCAGAACTTTCTGACGATTCAAAATCATACCTCGCGCTCAATTTATGATGGACCATGACCTAATCGCTATTTTTCCTGGCCTTGTTTAGTGGGGGTTTAAAACCCCCGCTATTTGCTTTTATTTGCAGGTACAAAATGGAGAAGAAGCATGCGTGGCTTGACGTTACTGGACCATTCAAAATTGGCGCGTGATTTTGTTCTTCAGATTACTAACTTTTGTTCTTTTTTTATAATAATCACGTTCCATTCATAGGACAAAGAAACGCACTGGTTGGGTTGGTGAATGATGTGTCCTTCAAGCATTGGGACCTGGGTTCGATTCCCAGGTCCCCCACTATTTCCATATTTTTTCACTAATGTGCTTCTATGTAACGTCCATCATGCAGCACGCCATATGTCCTAGTGCTGAGACTTGCCAAGTGTCCCTGGGGCTCAATCTGATGGCCAGCACAGGAATTCCATCATGCACCTTAGTCAATGGATCTGCACGTGAATATGGAAAGTCAAAAAAGGCCTCCTCCTGTTGGGCCAAAATTCCTCAAACCACCTCCTCAATTGGGTCAACACCCCCTATGTTTACATATCCTTTCTCTCTTTTATTCTTTTCTTTTATTTATTTTAAAATATTTTAATTGTTTCTTTTAGTTCACAAAATAATTTCCATAATACAAAAATACAAAAAATCAGAAATCATAAAAAATAAAAATATGTTTATTGTTTTAATATTTAATTCACTAATATTTTATTTTGTAAATAAATTTTATTAATCAATTTAGTTTAATTTAGGATTAAATTTTAATGTTTTCTTAATAACAAAAAAAATATAAAAAATAGGGTTTTAGTATTTTTATTCTTTTCCTCAATAATTAACCTTTCTATTCTTATCATTATTAATTATTAATTAATTTTGTAAATAAATATGACATTTAATTAATTAGGGTAAAATTAGGTTAAAACTTAAACATTTTTCTTTAATAATTAAAAACAAATTTATAATTAGGGTTTTATTTATCTTTTTCCAATTAATTTTCTTTATTTTCCATAAAATACCAAAAAAAACAAATTCTTTTCTTTATTTAATCATTAATTAATTTGTAATTGCAATTCAATTCCCTTAAAGGGTCCAACGCCCTCGCACCTTCGATTATAATTCCTTTTCGCGCGTTTGCTTCTATTTTCCTTTTTAAATATTATGTATTTGCCTCAAAGCCTTGTAATAGATAATTAGGACATTTACTTTCCGTACTTTTATTCAAATCGGGTCTTGGTTTAATTTGGCGATGTAGACCCGCGCCTTGTAATAGCGTAGGACCTTTATTTTTCCGCATTTTAATTTCCGCACCCTTAACTGCTAATAATCACATGAAAGAATGTATGCCCAAATAAAATCAAAGCGTAGACCACCAAATGCATGACAAGAATAAAATATAACTGAAAATGACACACGATTCACACACCACTCTTAGGGTACGCCTCACTGTTGCCTTGCCCTCGAAACGTGGTCGTCGAGTATAGGACGTTTTAGTAAGTCCTCATGTCCATGAACATGGCATGGGGGTAGCTTCTAAGGTGTCCTACTATTGCTCTGGTGACCACACTGTCCCTAATCCTCGAATTGACCCGAACACCTCCAACGGTGGTGCTACCTATCTCTCAATGGTGGGATGGCACTACCTTAAGGACATTTACACAGCCTAATTCCTTAGGGTAGGTAGATGACTCGTAGATACTTGCTCTAAATTCAAAACAAATCAAAACTTCTTTTTCACACCGACACTTTGCAAAAAGCTTTCAAAAACAACTTTTCAAACACTCTTGAGGACTGATACAAGAGTCGATCTGAAACTTTCAAAGAAACTTTTTCAAACCCACGCGCTTTTGAAAAGCAAACAAACATTTTTGAAAACACAAATGAGCAAGTATCTAAGAGCCCATGGATAACCATGGATAGAAAGGGTGCTAACACCTTCCCTTTCTATAAATCTACCTCCCGAACCGAGAGATAATCTCATAAGGAATTTTTCTGTGCTTTTTTCCTTTCCATATTGGAGAAAATAAAAGACGGTGGCGACTCTTGCTTCCGCGATATTTCGCGAACCAGCTTTAAACAGTCAGTTCCAGATCCACCGATCACAGAACTGGCGACTCTGCTGGGGACTCTTAAAGTGAGGTGTACCTTAGGATAGTTCATAACTGTGTTTTCGATTGTTTTGACTTGTTTGCTTTAAATTGTGGGTTGCATCGGAGTTACATAGTTCCTAACCCGGATCTGGGGATACCCTGTTTAGGTAGCATAAGCTGTGAGGGACCTGTCCGGTGTAGACCGACATGGGTGAAGCAGTGGCTACGTTGGTGTGGCACCTTGGTCTGTACCGATATCCCTTGTGTCGCAACGAGGAGAATATGGGTCTTCTGAGGAGTCATTAAGCACCAACCGACCTTAGAACCTTAAATGACCCAACTTGGCCAATAGAACAGTAGCAGTATGCTACACCCATTGAGGCTAAACTCTCGTGATGGTTCTGGCTGCAAGAAAAGATTGCGATGCTGGAGTTATGATCGATTGAGGGTAGTCAGTGATATTGGGATCCTCTAGAACCCGGTTACTTCTGATAGGACAGGTCTTAACCACCAACTGAAAGAGGGTAATACCTAGACCCCATGCTGGCCTAAACTCTAAGGGTTTCTCTTGTGTGACTTGTGTGCCTTCCAACTTGACTATTTGCATGCTTGTTATTTGACACTTGAGTTCCTTGCAGGTTTTGTTTATAGTCCTTAATTGGGACTCATAACAGGGTTTACTGAATTTCTTGCAGGTGTTGTTTACACTCCTTAATCTGGACTCATAACAGGGTTCACCTATGTTACGCCACGCATAGCATAACATCATAACATCATGCCATCATACCATTGCATACATCTTGTATAACGACTAATCCATTTCAAGGATCTCAAGGGTCTGTGATGCAGGTCATGATGAATCAAACTGTATAGCAAGGGGCAAAGGGGATTTATTTTCATCTAGCCAAAGTTGTCAGGGGCTATGACCCACTCGATATGGTGAGCCTTGACCCTTGAAGAAGGACTCTCAAAAACATGCAGTTCCTTCAATCAAGCTATCGGACTCCAATTCTAACAAGTTTCTTTGTTTACCCCGTGAGATCCTTGAAAACATCGCATGCATACATACACATCATTGCATTACAGGTACCTTTCTTTACAGGTCACTTACCATCTGCGCTGTTTATTTCAGCAATGGCTTTCCAACAAGATAATCAGGATCTTCAGGTTCAAGAGATTCAGTTCAGAGAGATCTTCCTAAGCCTATCCAAGGGGCAGGAAGAGTTGAGGACACTCCTTATGGGGAATTTGGCCAAGCAAAGTCCCGAAGATGACAAGGACGAGCAGCTAAAACGTCTGCAAGCTGAGGTAGATATAATGAAAACCCAGATGCTGGGGCAAAGGGCTCTCATCCAAAGTTTAGCTCGGGAGCAGGGAGAGCTGAGGGCCATGATCAGTCAGCTTCATCAAGACATGAAGCAACCAGCCCAAGTCAGGGACCAAGTCATTAATCAGCCTCCAAGAAGTCAAAGGTTTGGGCCTCTCCAAGCTGCTACTACTTCACAGGTCCAACAACGACCTCGCCAAGAACAACGGACTGATCAGAGCAAGCCAGACAAGCCTAAAAGGTAGTTCACCAAGCTCAACGTGCCACCGTCTCAAGATTTACAGCAATTGTTGAGATTGAATCTGGTGACGTTAAGGGACCCTCCTAAGAATCTCAACACAGCCTCCCCAAAGTATAATCCTGAGGAAAGATGTACATACCACTCTGACAGTCCAGGACATGACACCGACGACTGCTGGGCTCTGAAGAATAAGATCCAAGACCTGATTAATGAAAGAGCTGTGGATTTCTCCCAAATGGGCCAGGCTGAATGCTCCTGTCATCCCTACAAGATGCACCAGTTGAAGTAACAAGCCCTGAGACTAGAAGACTTTTGTTCATTAGAATTTTTCAAGTTGTAATTTTCTTTTGTTCAAACATTTACTCATGATAAACGTTGTTATTTCATTAATGCATCGTATATGTCTGTTTTGAAGCAATACATTCGTATTCACTATATGCAAATTATTTTCATATTTTTTCTGATGATCAACGCTCGATTAATAATTCTAAGCCTCTTGAGGGAGGATGACGAAAACGATACCACGATCCTTACAGTATGCTTTTGAATAGACCCCGCTGATGAGGTACAGGCATTGTTTCAATCCCTAAACACTGGAGTTATAAGGAAGATGATCCCTCGTCAACCCCTCTGAGCCAAAGAAGTAGGAGTTTTTATTTTCGAAAATTAAAACCCTTAATCATAACCTGGGGCAGGGTAGTTTCTCAAGTTGATCCAGGTGCACAACGAATGGCACCAAAGAGGTCCTTAAAAAAAAAAGAAGACAGTGATGATTCCGAATAATCATAAGGATAGGCAGTCATTATATCTCAAAAATAAAAACCCAATAAGTCAAAACCTATGAAGGAGACTTACAAAACTGGGGCATCCCGCTGACTGTAATCACAAAAGAAATAGTTCAGGCAAAAACAGGGATACAAAATCAAAAAAAGAAAAAGAGGTCCTACAAACCCTCAACAAAAACAAAAAAATGACTGCCTATTCAGAATAAATCATCAATATCTGAACCATCATTGGAACATCAGGACAAAGACTCAAACAAGGTCTAACGCACGATCAACTGAGCTTAGGTTTGAAGAACATCACGAAGAACGGGTGGGTACAAATAATTTGAGCCTTTATCCTTTGTTTCTTAAACCGTGAACCAGGCCACGTTATAACCCTTAAAAAGTCCTAGCTGAAGCATGGGTTAGTTCGAAAGCATACTGTTACAAAAGGTATCCTGACTCCTTAAGGCTTGCGGTAAAATAGCGAGTTGACATCGCAGTTTACAAAATTCACTTGTTTTTATGAAAAAAAAATGAATTTTCAAAAAAAAACTTCAAGACAGACATGAGCTTTGCATTTTTAATATAACATTGCTTGCATATGACTATTTGTTTGAACATCATAGAAGTTTGCACGACGAATGTCTAATGAACAAAAGCACTTCCAATCAAGGGGCAGACATGACCATGGTCTATTATCTGGGGCAGTCCAATCAAGATTCGGAGAATCTCTCAAAGGCCAAACAGCCTGGGGCAAATCTCCGCCTGAGTCATTTGGGGCATTCCAACAACGAATCGTGCCTAATCAAACATCTTCTGGTGGCATGGCAAAACACTTCTAACAGGGGCGACTCCCTACATTCGGAGAGCGTGGACATAGTCGAAAAAAAATACTGCAAAGACCCGCTAGGTTGATACACCTAGGCAAAACTAAGGGCTTCCCGGCGAACCAAAAGGGTTCGGGCAAAAATAAGGGATAAATATGAAAAATTTGTACGCCCGGCAAGCCGAAAACCTGAAGAGGCGGCTTGGGCAAAAATGGGTATCCCGGTGGACTGAAAACCCGAAAGAGCGGTCCGGGAAAAAGTTAGGGATCAAAAGCATACGACTATGTCCTGTCATCTTGTCACCTGCCTACCAGAAGAAGGTTTGTCCATCAACAACTATCAGCACCTCACAGGTCTTCCTCTCATACCTCATAAACAGGGGCAGTAATGAGTCGTCCAAGCGATCTAATTGCTCTATCCACAAGATACAAGGTATGATCAGTTGAAGAAGGTAACCAAGATATCTTAGTTCCCCAGAGAGTGAGCAAGCAAGTCAATATGCTCTCCCCAAGCAGAGTTATCCTGTCAGCCTTAAGGAAGTTGGGCATCCTCCAGCAGATCTCAACATTCCCCAGCACAATATACGAACATTCCTAACAAGCATCCCTGGCAGTCTTGATCTAAGATGGTTCCCCGACGGTATACCAGACACTCAGTGGAGCCACTTCCCCAACATATCTCAAGAATTTCCCCAGGAGAGTCCAATCCAGATTTCCCCAGGAAAGTTTGAATCCATCTCCCCAGCAGGAAGCTTATCCCCGTAGAGCACGGATGCGACTCCCGGCCTTATTCAAAGGTTGTTTCCCTACCAGGATATAACTGGGTTATCCTCAGCCAAAAGCCACGGAAAGATCGTCCTCGGCAAAGTCTTCTTATCCCCAGCGGAGTCTATTAACACTTCCAACATAACAACGGTATCCTCAGCGGAGTTATCATCAAACATCACAGCATACCTCTCTCCCCATAGAGTACTGTTCCCCAGCAAGGTAGCTAGAGTAATTTTCCCCCCGCAGAGTAATCCATTCGCCAAGTTTATTCCCCAACGGAGTTACCTTCTCCTACCGGTCTATTCTTGCAACTATCATCCCCAACAGAAACAACAAAGCACTATTCTTCAAACATCAGCCCAGGATGTGACTTCCCGGCACCCGTCAAGGATTTACTTTCCTAGACAAAAACATACATTCATAAACATCATATACATCATGATACATGCATGAACGCATCGCACAATCTCATTTATGTTGAGAACATCATTGCTTGATCCATATCATGCATTGCATATGACTGACCTTTACCTTTCAGGAAAGATCCAGTTAAGTTCTCAGCTATATTCCAAGACCTCCTCTGGTTCAGTTAAATCGACCCTAAGATTTTTCTGATTCTTATCCAATTGAAGTTATTCCAAGACCTTGCCTGGTTCAGTTAAATCGACTCCTAAAGATTTTTCTGATTCTTATCCAGTCAAAGGCCTTCTCTGGTCCAGTTAAATCGATTCCTAAAGATTTTTCTGATGAAGACTCAGTTGAAGATTCCAAGACCTTGTCTGGTTCAATTAAATCGACTCCTAAAGATTTTTCTGATTCTTATCCAATCAAAGGCCTTCTCTGGTCCAGTTAAATTGATTCCTAAATATTTTCCTGATGAAGACTCAGTTGAAGATTCCAAGACCTTGCCTGGTTCAGTTAAATCGACTCCTAAAGATTTTTCTGATTCTTATCCAGTCAAAGGCCTTCTCTGGTCCAGTTAAATCGATTCCTAAAGATTTTTCTGATGAAGACTCAGTTGAAGATTCCAAGACCTTGCCTGGTTCAGTTAAATCGACCCCTAAAGATTTTTCTGATGCCGATCCAGTCAAAGGCCTTCTCTGGTCTAGTTAAATTGATTCCTAAAGATTTTCCTGATGAAGACGCAGTTGAAGATTCCAAGACCTTGCCTGGTTCAGTTAAATCGACTCCTAAAGATTTTTCTGATGCCGATCCAGTCAAAGGCCTTCTCTGGTCCAGTTAAATCGATTCCTAAAGATTTTCCTGATGAAGACTCAGTAGAAGACATCCCAGATTCTCTCATCGTTACTGTTGAGGTAGTAATCGCCCCAGATTCTCTCATCGTTACTGTTGAGGTAGTAATCGCCCCAGATTCTCTCATCGTTACTGTTGAGGTAGTAATCGCCCCAGATTCTCTCATCGTTACTGTTGAGGTAGTAATCGCCCTAGATTCTCTCATCGTTACTGTTGAGGTAGTAATCGCCCCAGATTCTCTCATCGTTACTGTTGAGGTAGCAATCGCCCCAGATTCTCTCATCGTTACTGTTGAGGTAGTAATCGCCCCAGATTCTCTCATCGTTACTGTTGAGTTAGTAATCGCCCCAGGTTCTCTCATCGTTACTGTTGAGGTGGTAATCGCCCCAGATTCTCTCATCGTTACTGTTGAGGTAGTAATCGCCCCAGATTCTCTCATCGTTACTGTTGAGGTAGTAATCTCCCCAGATTCTCTCATCGTTACTGTTGAGTTAGTAATTGCCCCAGGTTCTCTCATCGTTACCGTTGAGGTAGTAATCGCCCCAGATTCTCTCATCGTTACTGTTGAGGTAGCAATCATCCAAGGTTCTCTCACCGTCCCGTTGAGGGCACGTCTGAAGAGTTCAAAGATTCGATACCTGTATCCAGCCAGGGCGCGTCTATATAAAGAATTTTAAAGTCAAACTCCTGTAACAGGCCAGGTAAGTATCTTTCTTTTTCAGGTACGCAAATTCTCGCTAAGGAAACTCTTACGCGATCGACATCCAGATGGCATCTATAAGCCCATTCACATATCCATCACTTCTCAACATGGCATCTTAAGCCCATCCTCCTATCCTCTAATCTCCAAATGGCATCTGTAAGCCCATTCCCACCATCACACTACTATGTGAGCGCAAATTTCTTGGCACTCTAGTGTTCAATCATCTTCCACCTTCGGATTACGAAAGGCACGCCAACCAATCTACATCCTCAGGTTTAAGAAGATTGAACAGGGGCAACTGTTGTACCCCAAAATTTTCCCTCCCATATTCTTCAAGATTTGCAAAGAGCATGCTTCAAAATCTCCCAAGAGTTGCACAGTCCAATGGCCTCCTAACAATCAAAAATTAGGGTTTTGGTTCTGGCAAAGAATTTGAAGTTTCCAAGGGTCCAATAAAGTCCCACATGCCTATAAACATTGTCAAGCATCCTTATGCCAAGTTTCAAGACTTACAGCATAAAATTGCACAGTCAAAAACCCTAATTGCTCAACAGTCAACTGCAGGGGCAAAATGGTCATTTGACAGTCAAAAGTCAAATTTTTTGATCAACATCTTATTTTGAAGCCACAAACATCATTTGATCAATTCTTGATCATGATTCTCAAAGCATGGCTCAAAAGGTCTCAAGATGCAAAAGTTTCTATTTTTGGACAGTTGGAAAAGTCAACTGCAAATTGACCAAGGCATAACTTCCACATGGTTTATCAGAAAAATTCCATCCAAAGCTCATTTTGAAGAGAATGACATTTCCTACAACTCATATTCACACTTCAAGTCCAAGAAATGCTCTCACAAAAAGTTATCAATCTCAACATTATAGGTCATTTTCAAAAGTCAACAAAAAGACACTTTAAGTCAAAGACCATAGCTTGAGATTGGTAAATCAAAATGACATGGGACCAAAGACATTGGTTAGAGGACTTCAAGACCTTTCCAAAATGTCCAAGAACATGATCAAAGCTTAAACATTGAGCAAGATATGCCTTGTGGAAGTTGGGAAATTTTTGGGAATTTTGAAAAGTCAACTTTGCTTCAAATGCCTCAAAATTGCTAATGGGCCTCAATTTCTTCCAAGAATCATCACCCAAGAGCTATGCACGACCCATTGACTTTAAAGGGAATTATTTTATCATTTTTGATTAATTATTTGAATTATTATTATTATTAATTCATTTAATTAAAATTAAATATGACAAAAATAGCAAATCATGGTTTCCAAATCTTTTTGTGCAGCATATCCTCTCATTAAGGCCTCAATATTTCGTGCATCCCTCAAAAGGAAATAATCTTCAATGATTGGCATAAGATTGGTATGAAAAAGATTGAAAAAAAGATGCTTGAAAATCAAATATTGAAAGGCATTAAAAGATGGATCACGGGCTTTGTTTTTGACCTAGAATGATTCCTCATATATGCACAAACAGAACCCTAATGGAAAGGAGGAAGAAAGCTGCGCCCAAGAACACAAGAAAAACTTGCATTTTTTCACAAAAATCTTAAATTTGTTTTCATAGTTGGAGTGTGATTCAAGGTCTCAAAAGCATTCCAATAGACTCCTGACACTACCAGGAATCTTTTCCAACCAAAGCCAAGTCTCCATACTCGAGGAAGTGGTAGAACACAGTCGCCCTGTTCATACAATTTTGCATAATCGTACTTTGAATTTCATGCCATATTAATGCATTTTAATGTTCGATTTATACTAACATGAACTCTCTGAATCTATTGGTGTCTTTTAATTGAATTAATATCACCTGTATCCAAAGTTGCCATGGAAATTTTCTAGGGTTTTAGAAGCTCCAAAAGAGGGGTTCATTCATCTGGAAAAATTGGCCAATCACGCTCATACCATTGGAATCAGGACTTTCTGACGATTCAAAATCATACCTCACGCTCAATTTATGATGGACCATGACCTAATCGCTATTTTTCCTGGCCTTGTTTAGTGGGGGTTTAAAACCCCCACTATTTGCTTTTATTTGCAGGTACAAAACGGAGAAGAAGCATGCGTGGCTTGACGTTACTGGACCATTCAAAATTGGCGCGTGATTTTGTTCTTCAGATTACTAACTTTTGTTCTTTTTTTATAATAATCACGTTCCATTCATAGGACAAAGAAACGCGCTAGTTGGGTTGGTGAATGATGTGTCCTTCAAGCATTGGGACCTGGGTTCGATTCCCAGGTCCCCCACTATTTCCATATTTTTTTCACTAATGTGCTTCTATGTAACGTCCATCATGCAGCACACCATATGTCCTAGTGCTGAGACTTGCCAAGTGTCCCTGGGGCTCAATCTGATGGCCAGCACAGGAATTCCATCATGCACCTTAGTCAATGGATTTGCACGTGAATATGGAAAGTCAAAAAAGGCCTCCTCCTGTTGGGCCAAAATTCCTCAAACCACCTCCTCAATTGGGTCAACACCCCCTATGTTTACATTTCCTTTCTCTCTTTTATTCTTTTCTTTTATTTATTTTAAAATATTTTAATTGTTTCTTTTAGTTCACAAAATAATTTCCATAATACAAAAATACAAAAAATCAGAAATCATAAAAAATAAAAATATGTTTATTGTTTTAATATTTAATTCACTAATATTTTATTTTGTAAATAAATTTTATTAATCAATTTAGTTTAATTTAGGATTAAATTTTAATGTTTTCTTAATAACAAAAAAATATAAAAAATAGGGTTTTAGTATTTTTATTCTTTTCCTCAATAATTAACCTTTCTATTCTTATCATTATTAATTATTAATTAATTTTGTAAATAAATATGACATTTAATTAATTAGGGTAAAATTAGGTTAAAACTTAAACATTTTTCTTTAATAATTAAAAACAAATTTATAATTAGGGTTTTATTTAACTTTTTCCAATTAATTTTCTTTATTTTCCATAAAATACCAAAAAAAACAAATTCTTTTCTTTATTTAATCATTAATTAATTTGTAATTGCAATTCAATTCCCTTAAAGGGTCCAACGCCCTCGCACCTTCGATTATAATTCCTTTTTGCGCGTTTGCTTCTATTTTCCTTTTTAAATATTATGTATTTGCCCCAAAGCCTTGTAATAGATAATTAGGACATTTACTTTCCGTACTTTTATTCAAATCGGGTCTTGGTTTAATTTGGCGATGTAGACCTGCGCCTTGTAATAACGTAGGACCTTTATTTTTCCGCATTTTAATTTCCGCACCCTTAACTGCTAATAATCACATGAAAGAATGTATGCCCAAATAAAATCAAAGTGTAGACCACCAAATGGATGACAAGAATAAAATATAACTGAAAATGACACACGATTCACACACCACTCTTAGGGTACGCCTCACTGTTGCCTTGCCCTCGAAACGTGGTCGTCGAGTATAGGACGTTTTAGTAAGTCCTCATGTCCATGAACATGGCATGGGGGTAGCTTCTAAGGTGTCCTACTATTGCTCTGGTGACCACGTTGTCCCTAATCCTCGAATTGACCCGAACACCTCCAACGGTGGTGCTATCTATCTCTCAATGGTGGGATGGCACTACCTTAAGGACATTTACACAGCCTAATTCCTTAGGGTAGGTAGATGACTCGTAGATACTTGCTCTAAATTCAAAACAAATCAAAACTTCTTTTTCACACCGACACTTTGCAAAAAGCTTTCAAAAACAACTTTTCAAACACTCTTGAGGACTGATACAAGAGTCGATCTGAAACTTTCAAAGAAACTTTTTCAAACCCACGCACTTTTGAAAAGCAAACAAACATTTTTGAAAACACAAATGAGCAAGTATCTAAGAGCCCATGGATAACCATGGATAGAAAGGGTGCTAACACCTTCCCTTTCTATAAATCTACCTCCTGAACCGAGAGATAATCTCATAAGGAATTTTTCTGTGCTTTTGTCCTTTCCATATTGGAGAAAATAAAAGACGGTGGCGACTCTTGCTTCCGCGACATTTCGCGAACCAGCTTTAAACAGTCAGTTCCAGATCCACCGATCACAACATGAATAAAAGACCCGCTAGGTTGACATACCTAGGCAAAAATAAGGGCTTCCCGGCGAACCAAAAGGGTTCGGGAAAAAATAAGGGATGAAATGAAAAATTCTGTACACCCGGCGAGTCGAAAACCTGAAAAGGCGGCTTGGGCAAAAATGGGTATCCCGGTGGACTGAAAACCCGAAAGGGCGGTCCAGGCAAAAGTTAGGGATAAAGCGTAACACTATGTCTCATTGGATCACCTCGCATCCAGGATTCGGCATCAACTATCTGGCTCAGACTTCGGCATCGATCAATCAGCTTCATCTTCAACTAATCAGCAAAGTGATGAGACGCTTGAAGACATAAAGGCGGTAGCAGAGTTGGAACCCAGTGGGGATTTTGTTCACATAGTTGTTTTGTTTCCTTTTCAAAATTGTATAAACATTATGTTATCTGGCAGCGTTCTCTTACTAGGACGTCAGCCTCTTGTACAAAAACGCCTATTTACAGGCAAATTTCAAAATCAATACAAGTTCACTTTTCCAAACAAATTGCCAATTGTTTTTTTTTTCTCTTTTCTGTTTTGTCTTGCGAAGAACGTCCAATGTTCATTTTTGATATATGCATTTGACATTAAATTGCTAATTCATAAATACTTGCATACGAAACAAAAGACCAATTACATGTGACATCAGAAACAGGGGCAATGTAGAATTGTCCAGGCAGTCTAGTTGCTTTGTCCGCCAGGGTACCAAGGTAGATTCAACTGAAGAATGTGACCAAGTTGCCTCAACTCCCCACAGAGTAAGACAAGATTCAGCAATACTCTCCCCAGGAAGAGTTAGTCTATCATCAGCCCTACAATAGGCACCCTATTCCCCTAGCAAGTCAGCAATACTCTTCTCCAGCAGAGTTAGTTTACGATCATCCTAAAGGAGGTTTGGTATCCCCATAAGATATCAACTTTCCCCAACGAAGTATAGGCATTCCTCAGCAAGCATCCCCGGCAGTCTTGATCTAAGATTGTTCCCCGGCGGAACACAGACACCCCCAGTAGAACCATTTTCCAGTACAGTCCAAAAGTTTCCCCAGGAAATTTGAAATCCATATCCCCAGCAGGGCTGGAAGCTTATCCCCAGTAGATTCTGGAAGCTTATCCCCTGCAGAGTACGGACGTCTCTCCCGGGTTTTATTCAAAGTTATTCCTCACAAGGGCTTATAACTGGGTTATCCTCAGCTAATTGCCACAGAAGACCGTCCTCGGTGAAGTTTTTCCTATCCCCAGCGGAGTTCATCAAAGTTCCCCAACATAACTTATCAACACAATCCCAGCGGAGTTAATCATTATTGTCCCCAGCGGAGTTAATCATTATTATCTCCAGCAAAGTCCATCATTGAAATCCTCGGCGGAGCTCTCATCAAAACTTCAGCGAAGTATCTCTTCCCACAGAGCAACTCCCCTCAGGGTAATCTCTCCAACAAGTTTATTCCCCAACGGAGCCATCTTCTCCTACCGGTGTATTCTTGCAAATCATCATCCCCAGCGGAAGCAAAGAGCTCTACTCTTCAACATCAGCCCAGGATTTAATTCCCCGGCCGGTCGTCAAGGATTTATTTTCCTAGACGAAAATACATTCATAAACATTTCACATTTCATACATATTGCTTACATACATGATAAAGTGCATACAACACTATCTCATTTTGAACATCATGACATCATGCATTTCATACATCATGACATTGCATACAATTGATGTTTTGCCTTTTCAGGGAAAAAGACAACTCAAAAGACAACTACCTTCAACTGTCACAATTCCAGATTCGATTCCTGTATCTAGCCAGGGCACATCTGTGAGTGATCAGTTTCCAGATTCGATTCCTGTATCTAGCCAGGGCACATCTGAAGGGTTTGAAGATCTGATTCCTGTATCCAGCCAGGACATATCTATCAACTGTCACTAATTGCAGATTCGATACCTGTATCTAGCCAAGGCATATCTGCATGAAGAGTTTGAAGATCAACCCCTGTAACAGGCCAGGAAATTATCTTTCATTCTCAGGTCAGAGGTCTACGCCTGTATCCAGCCAGGAAAGCTATCTCTACCAACCTTTCAACATTTTCTAGATTCGATTCCTGTATCCAGCCAGGGCATATCTGTAGACAACATTTTCCAGATTCGATTCCCGTATCTAGCCAGGGCACATCTGTGAGCAACCAATTCCAGATTCGATACCTGTATCTAGCCAGGGCATATCTGCATGAAGAGTTTGAAGATCAACCCCTGTAACAGGCCAGGAAATTATCTTTCATTCTCGGGTCAGAGGTCTACGCCTGTATCCAGCCAGGAAAGCTATCTCTACCAACCTTTCAACATTTTCCAGATTCGATTCCTGTATCCAGCCAGGGCATATCTGTAGACAACATTTTCCAGATTCGATTCTTGTATCTAGCCAGGGCACATCTGTGAGCAACCAATTGTAGATTCGATACCTGTATCTAGCCAGGGCATATCTGCATGAAGAGACTGAAGATCAACACCTGTAACAGACCAGGAAACCATCTTCCTTTCTCAAAATACACAAGTTCTCGCTAAGGAATCTCTTACGCGATCGACACTTCCAAATGGCATCTATAAGCCCATTCCCGACAAGGTTCTGTCACGTCTCCAGATGGCATCTATAAGCCCATCTCTCTATCCACCATCTCTCCAAATGGCATCTATAAGCCCATTCCCGCCATCACATTGCTGATACTCTACTATGCGAGTGCAAATTTCCGGGCACTCTAGTGTCCAATCTCCTTTTACCTTCGAGTCGCGAAAGGCAAAATTGCCAATCTAACTCTTCAGATTCAAGAAGATTGAACAGGGGCAACTGTTGTACCCCGAAATTTGCCCTCTCTTTCTTCAGGAAATCATCTTGGATTTTCAAGGTCCCTCTGAAACAAATCCAAGTCCTGAGTCATCATTTTTTGCCCAAGCAGACCATTTACAAGAGCAAGATGATCACACAAGCTCTAAAGACAACGCTTTTATCTTGAGAAAAAAAATTAAATTCTAAATACTTGGAATGTTTCTCTAAAAAATGAGTGTTTAAGAAAAAATCAGCGTTTCAGAACTTCTAAACCAATTCCAGATAAAAACGGTCAGAAGTTGCAAGCTTGGCTCAGCATAGTCAAAAGTTGGCTCTTCAGCAGCTACATCAGCTCAATCAGAAGTTGTAAACGTGGTTCAATATGTAAGCCTCAGACAGAACATGACTCTTTCAGCAGTTACGCAAGCTCAGTCAGAATTTGCTAAAGGAATGCAAAAGAAGCAGGGAAGTCTGAAGGCTCTTTCAGAACATGCTGAAATCAGAAGATGAAAAGGTCAGAAGAGTGGGTGTTACACTGATACAGAATCTCTAAGCCCAGGATGTCCAGAAGCAAATCCAAGGAACGTATCAGAAAATCAGGAGAATCCCCAGAACTTACTAAGACAACAGGAAGCCAAGGCCAGAGCATGGTTTACGCTGTTCTTTTTGAAACAGAACTGCTGATTCAACGTTGGTTTCCATTACTAGAATATTGATGTTGATAGGTCTTGTCACCATATAATGCTCATTAATGTTTCCAACCACTCCTGAACATTCATCCAAGTAATCCCTTGACGTGTGGCTTGGAAAACGCCTTTATGCAGATTCTGGCATGGGTCTACACGCCACCGCCCACTTAAGAGGTCACTTCTCTCCAATCCACGCCTGCTGCTGCAGCCTAGGCTGAAGGCTATCTGTTATCACAACTTCTCAGGAATTTCTGACAAAGAACAATTCAAACTCTGTTGGCGCTTTAATGTTCAAGGCACCCACAAGAACTTTGCCTATAAATAGAGAGTCATTGTCCACAGAAAAAGGGCGTTCAAGAAATAGAAAAATTGCTAAGAGAGAAACAGAAACCCTTAGCAAGATAGTGTTCTGAAACTCTGCCAAAATCTCCAGTTGTTTCATAGCTTTGAATTTCTCATCTTCAAACTTTATCCAATACCCAGTTTTCTGTGTGAACTAAAAAACCTCTTTTCAAACTTCTGACCCTACATACGCATACACTTTCACCTGCTTTCTTCAAAAAAAGAATCTGTCCAGAACACCACCAGAGCCAAAAGCTAGCTTTCACCCACAAACTTTTCCAACAGCCAGGTAAGCACCTGCTGACCTTCATCACGCTGCTAAGCATCATCAACTGTGCATACTCAAATAAACATAATGTAAATATCATGTTGTTGCTGTTTGTATTCTGAGAATTTTCATACCTCAGAATGTTCTGAGCCAGTGTAGGACCTGCCTGTGACCTTATTGGTTCTGCCCTCTGAAACATTTTGACATTTGCTGGATCTGTTCCAAATATGTTTCCTGTTTTGTGGAATAACAACAAAATTGCAGATGTTCTGATTAGTACAGGGAAAAGCCAAGTGCTGACTTTGACGTTAGCACATCTGAAGCCTGTTTTGCTGTCAATAATATCAGAACCTCTGAGAGTTATTGCCTTTCCAGCAGAATCAGAACTTCTGATTTCTCCACTAACAAACCTCTGCCTTGCAGCGCAGGGGGGTCAGAACTTCTGACTTCCCCACTAACAGGGTTCTGTTTTGCAGGTGCCAGAGTCAGAAGTTCTGACTCATACAGTTTAACCAAGAGGTTGATCATCTGGCAGCGGATCTGAGTCAGAACTTCTGATGACCTCTCAGCAGCGCGCTGGCTCCCTCTCTCTCTCTCTCTCTATATCTTGTTTTTTGCTATTTTCTTTTTTGTCTATTTTTCTCGTTGAACCCCCCATGTACAAATGTGTATCCCCATCCCCCAATTGTTGTAATAGCGTAGGATTTTATATTTCCGCTTCTTATTGCTAGTAATTAGGACGTGTATGGCAAGATAAAATCAACGAAATAGAAAATCCTAATTCAAAGAAAAAACTCTTGTATGCAATAAAACACACTTGCACACTAACACCCCTAGGGTTACATCCACTTGTTGCCTTTCAAAATTGGGCCATATTGCATGTTAGGTCTCTTTGGGCAAAACAAACAATTCAAATGATCATAGTCCCTCGATGACGCTTTCGAAAGTTGCCTAAAAATGATCAAGTCCCTTAAAGAAAAAAACATTGTCCAAAGATACTTGGCACCATTGCAATTATGGTCTAAACGATGACCCGCGTCCGTCCCTCTCACATCCTAACACAAGATTGTCCACCAAATACAATGGTGGAACAAAATTGTTAAAAGGGTTAAAACATAGCAATAATCTTCGAGAAAATTAGGGTAGATAGCTCTTGGTTACTTGCCAATTTGCAAAACAAAACACTTGCCTATTTTTTTTTCAAAACCACACATCACAATACACTTTTAAAACAAACTTTCAAAAACATTGAAAACTTTTTCAAAAGACATACATCTTTGTATACATCCCAACATGGATCATTACAAAGGTTGCCACCACATTGGCCTCTTTTCAAAATATTTTCAAAACCCACACACAAAGCACCATTTCAAACAATTGAAAATTAAGGTAAGTTGATCTAAGCAAGTAACTAAGAGCCCATGGATAACCATGGATAGAAAGGGTGCTAATACCTTCCCTTTCTATAATCTACTCCCCGAACCCAAGAAAACATCTCAAAGGTTTTTGCTGTGCTTTTTAACCTTTCCTTATGATAAAATAAAAAGTCGATGGCGACTCTTGCTCAACCGAAACATTTGCGAAAACAAACGCAAAACCTCAAGTCAGTTCTCCCACCGTATCACATGACCCAAAACAATGTCCAATATGTAGTGAAATCATTAGGTGAAAGAGGTCTTAATATTCATAGGACAGGGATACATGGCGTAAGAGAATATCGTCAAGAAATTGATTTGAAACGTTTGACTTAAGACATATATAATAATTATTTATAAATTTAGATTTTATTTTATTTTAATTCATGAAATTTATTTTTAAGACTTATTTATATGATTTGATTTGTTAACTATATCTTTTTATTTACTTATTAACTAATGGGACATCTATATATAATTAGAACAAAATATTAGCCATTTCATTTTGAATTTCTTAAACTTTATATATTCCTTATTATCCTTTATAATTTTAAATCTAACGATAATGATTGCATGTTGCATTCTTAAATTCTCATTTAAAAGATATAATTAAGGCTTCATTTTTGTTTTTATTTTATGTTGGGCCGATTTTTAAAGCATTAGATAAAAATAATTTTGGAATTATTTTATATATTTAGTTTTTCCTTTTGATAATTTATAATTTATAGTTTTTTGTCGATCATTAGTTTATTGTATTTTTCGTAATTAGATGTACGAGTTTTAGCTAGGTTAATAATTTTTTAGAAGATTAAACCAATTGAAAATGTATAATTAAATCATGGTTAATTTTAGGTAAAAAGATATTAATTCTCTTTAATATTTTATATCTCAGTGCTTCTCTAAACATATATGCTTTTATTATTTAATCATTAAATTAATAAAATGATTTTTATTAAATATTGAGTGAGATTGGGGTAAAACATGATTGAAAGGATCTAAATCCTAAATAATGTGTTGGTAATCTTCTTAATTATAAGCTGAAGTGAAAATTAACTTTTACTTATAGAAAAATAAAAAATATTTAATTTAAGTAAAATATAAAATATAAAATAGAAATTTTTAATTATAGGTTGTAAAAACTATTTTATTAATGAGTCAACTTGTACAAAAATAACTATTGATTATCTTATTTAATTATCATTAACCTCATTGTAATATCATTTAATCAAAATTTGTCACCACCAATTTTTGTGAGCATTATTTTTTATAAAATCATGTATCTTGTATTAAAATTGTAACAAAGAAAAAAAATATTAATACCAAAATGTGGGAGACATCTTTTTATTTGAATCCAAAATCCCTTGTTTATAAATAATGTAGAATATTGAGAAAAATTAAACTTTCAAAATATCTATCAAATGAGAATATGTTTATTTTATTTGGTTTTATTTTTCTTCATTGTGTAATTTGATTTGTTCGGGTATTTGAATATTTAGTTTGATTTGAATTTTTTTTATTTAAAAATATTTTGTTACAGAATAAATTTAAGAGATTTGTTTTTTTATTGACTAAACCTAATTAACTAGTTTAAATAGGATCCTTTCTTCTTACAAATGGGACACAACATTAAACTAGAAGAAAAAACAAGTGAATTAAGAAAGTGGGTCTGTATACTTTTTTATTTATTCTTTTATAATTTATATAGTTTTATTATTGCTATTTTTTCTTCGGATAATATATATGAGCTAACATGTTTGTTTTTTATTATATATATATATATATATATATATATATATATATATATATATATATATATATATATATATATATATATACTCTTTGATCTATCTCTCAATAAATTAGTGCAAATTTAATTATTTCTTTGTTGATTCAGTTAAACCGTGAATGGGGAATACAAATGCAACGCACAAGGATGTAATTGAACCTTTGATACTACTAAGGGTTTGTGTGGACATATGCAAGCTCACAGGGATAAGAAAGAAAATGATCCAAAACAATGTCCAATATGTAGTGAAATCTTTTTGTAGGGGCAATTCCGAGGAGAGAGCATTTTTCTTGGGACACACCTTTGAGAGACACATCACTTGTCCATCTAAAATCTTATGGTGATAGGTGAGTGGATTCTCCCACTTATAAAGTGCTCAATCTTCCCTTTTATAATTCATGTGGGACTTCTTCCTCACACTTGATTCTCAACACTCCCCCTCAAGTGTGAGTCACAATGCTTCCCCTCATATGGAATGACTCTCTTCCATATACACTTGTACCACCGCTTGATACAAGTAAGCCGGTCCCTATCTCGAAACCAAAAGCTCTGATACCACTGTAGGGGCAATTCTGAGGAGAGAGTATTTTACTTGGGACACACCTTTGTGAGAGACACACCACTTGTCCATCTAAAACCTTAAGGTGATAGGTGAGTGGGTTCTCCCACTTATAAAGTGCTCAATCTTCCCTTTTATAATCAATGTGGGACTTCTTCCTCACACTTGATTCTCAACACTTTTCAGACGAAAGAGGTTTTAATATTCATAGGACGAGGATACATGGCGTAAGAGAATATCGTTTAGGAATTGATTTGCACCATTTGCCTTAAGATATATATAATAATTATTTTAAATTAGGATTTTTTATTTATTTTAATTCATGAAATATATTTTTAAAATTTATTTGTATGATTTGATTTGTTAACTTTATCTTTTTATGCGCTCATTAACTAATGACACATCTATATATAATTAGAACACATTATTATCCATTTCATTTTGAATTTCTTAAATTTTATATATTCTTTATCATCCTTTATAGCTTTAAATTAACGAAAATGATTGTATTCCACATCCTTTAATTCTCATTTAAAAGATATAATTAAGGCTTAATTTTTATTTTTATTTATGTTGCGCCGATTTTTAAACGCATTAGCCAAAATGATTTTGAAATTATTTTGTGTATTTTATTTTTATTTTAATAATTTATAACTTATATTTTTTATCGATCATTAATTTATTGTAGGTTAATAATTTTTCAAAAGAATAAACCAATTAAAAATGTATAATTAAACTATGGTTAATTTTAAGTAAAGATATATTAGTTCTCTTTAATATTTTATATCTTTGTGCTTCTCTAAACTATGGTTGTAAAAAATATTTTATTAATGAGTCTACTTGTATAAAAAAACTATGGATTATCATATTTAATTATCATTAACCTCATTGTAGTATCATTTAATTAAAATTTGTAACCACCAATTTTTGTGAGAATTATTTTTTTATAAAATCACGTATCTTTTATTAAAATTGTAACAAAAAGAAAAAATAATAATACCAAAATGTGGGAGACATCTTTTTATTTCAATCCAAAATCCTTTTTTTTATAAATAATGTAGAATATTGAGAATTAATTAACTTTGAAAATAATTATCAAATGAGAATATGTTTATTTGATTTTGTTTTATTTTTTCTTCATTGATTTAATTTGATTTGTTAAGATAATTAAATATTTAGTTTGATTTGAATTTTTTTCATTTAATAATATTTTGGTACAGAATAAATTTTAAAAAGATTTGTTTTTTGATTGACTAAACCTAATTAACTGTATAAATAGGATCCTTTCTTCTTATAAATGGGACACAACAAAAAACAATTGAATTAAGAAAGTGTGTGGCTCAGTATACTTTTTTATTTATTCTTTTATAATTTATATAGTATCATTATTGCTATTTTTTCTCCGGATAACATATATGAGATAACTTGTGTGTTTTATATTATTAGGATATATATATATATATATATATATATATATATATATATATATATATATATATATATATATATATATATATATATATATATATATATATATATATATATATATATATATATATATATATATATATATATATATATACTCTTGGATTTATCTCTCACTAAATTAGTGCAAATTTAATTATTTCTTTGTTTATTCATTTAAACAATAAATGGAGAATACAAATGCAATGCACAACGATGTAATCGAATCTTTGATACTGCTAAGGGTTTGTGTGGATATATGCAAGCTCATAGGAATAAGAAAGAAAATGACCCAAAACAATGTATAATATATAGTGAAATCTTTGGGTGAAAGAGGTCTTAATATTCATAGGACAAGGATACATGGCGTAAGAGAATATCGTCAAGAAATTGATTTGAAACGTTTGACTTAAGACATATATAATAATTATTTATAAATTTAGATTTTATTTTATTTTAATTCATGAAATTTATTTTTAAGACTTATTTATATAATTTGATTTGTTAACTATATCTTTTTATTTACTTATTAACTAATGGCACATCTATATATAATTAGAACAAAATATTAGCCATTTCATTTTGAATTTCTTAAACTTTATATATTCCTTATTATCCTATATAATTTTAAATCTAACGATAATGATTGTATGTTGCATTCTTGAATTCTCATTTAAAAGATATAATTAAGGCTTCATTTTTGTTTTTATTTTATGTTTGACCGATTTTTAAAGCATTAGATAAAAATAATTTTGGAATTATTTTGTATATTTAGTTTTTCCTTTTGATAATTTATAATTTATAGTTTTTTGTCGATCATTAGTTTATTGTATTTTTCGTAATTAGATGTACGAGTTTTAGCTAGGTTAATAATTTTTTAGAAGATTAAACCAATTGAAAATTTATAATTAAATCATGGTTAATTTTAGGTAAAAAGATATTAGTTCTCTTTAATATTTTATATCTCAGTGCTTCTTTAAACATATATGCTTTTATTATTTAATCATTAAATTAATAAAATGATTTTTATTAAATATTGAGTGAGATTGGGGTAAAACATGATTGAAAGGATCTAAATCCTAAATAATGTGTTGGTAATCTTCTTAATTATAAGCTGAAGTGAAAATTAACTTTTACTTATAGAAAAATAAAAAATATTTAATTTAAGTAAAATATAAAATATAAAATAGAAAATTTTAATTATAGGTTGTAAAAACTATTTTATTAATGAGTCAACTTGTACAAAAATAACTATTGATTATCTTATTTAATTATCATTAACCTCATTGTAATATCATTTAATCAAAATTTGTCACCACCAATTTTTGTGAGCATTATTTTTTATAAAATCATGTATCTTGTATTAAAAGTGTAACAAAGAAAAAAATATTAATACCAAAATGTGGGAGACATCTTTTTATTTGAATCCAAAATCCCTTGTTTATAAATAATGTAGAATATTGAGAAAAATTAAACTTTCAAAATAATTATCAAATGAGAATATGTTTATTTTATTTGGTTTTATTTTTCTTCATTGTTTAATTTGATTTGTTAGGGTATTTGAATATTTAGTTTGATTTGAATTTTTTTTATTTAAGAATATTTTGTTACAGAATAAATTTAAGAGATTTGTTTTTTTATTGACTAAACCTAATTAACTAGTATAAATAGGATCCTTTCTTCTTAAAAATCGGACACAACATTAAACTACTTGAAGAAAAAAAAGTGAATTAAGAAAGTCAGTGAGTCTGTAAACTTTTTTATTTATTCTTTTATAATTTATATAGTTTTATTATTGCTATTTTTTCTTCGGATAATATATATGAGCTAACATGTTTGTTTTTTATATATATATATATATATATATATATATATATATATATATATATATATATATATATATATATATATATATATATATATTTATCTCTCAATAAATTAGTGCAAATTTAATTATTTCTTTGTTGATTCAGTTAATCCGTGAATGGAGAATACAAATGCAACGTACAAGGATGTAATCGAACCTTTGATACTACTAAGGGTTTGTGTGGACATATGCAAGCTCACAGGGATAAGAAAGAAAATGATCCAAAACAATGTCCAATATGTAGTGAAATCTTTTTGTAGGGGCAATTCCGAGGAGAGAGCATTTTACTTGGGAAACACTTTTATGAAAGACACACCACTTGTCCATCTAAAACCTTATGGTGATAGGTGAGTGGGTTCTCCCACTTATAAAATGCTCAATCTTCCCTTTTATAATCAATATGGGACTTCTTCCTCACACTTGATTCTCAACACTCCCCCTCAAGTGTGAGTTACAATGCTTCCCCTCATGTTTCTCAACACTCCCCCCTCAAGTGTGAGTTACAATGCTTCCCCTCATGTGGATTGACTCTCTTCCACATACACTTGTACCACCGCTTGATACAAGTAAGCCAGTCCCTATCTCGAAACCAAAGACTCTGATACCACTGTAGGGGCAATTATGAGGAGAGAGCATTTCACTAGGGACACACCTTTGTGAGAGACACACCACTTGTCTATCTAAAACCTTAAGCTGATAGGTGAGTGGGTTCTCCCACTTATAAAGTGCTCAATCTTCCCTTTTATAATCAATGTGGGACTTCTTCCTCACACTTATTTTCAACACTTTTCAGGTGAAAGAGGTCTTAATATTCAAAGGACGAGGATACATGGCGTAAGAGAATATCGTCTAGGAATTGATTTGAACCGTTTGCCTTAAGATATATATAATAATTATTTTAAATTAGGATTTTTTATTTATTTTATTCATGAAATATATTTTTAAAATTTATTTGTATGATTTGATTTGTTAACTTTATCTTTTTATGCGCTCATTAACTAATGACACATCTATATATAATTAGAACACATTATTAGCCATTTCATTTTGAATTTCTTAAATTTTATGTATTCTTTATCATCCTTTATAGCTTTAAATTAACAAAAATGATTGTATTCCACATCCTTTAATACTCATTTAAAAGATATAATTAAGGCTTAATTATTATTTTTATTTATGTTGCGCCGATTTTTAAACTCATTAGCCAAAATGATTTTGGAATTATTTTGTGTATTTGATTTTTCTTTTAATAATTTATAACTTATATTTTTTATCGATCATTAATTTATTGTAGTTTAATAATTTTTCAAAAGAATAAACCAATTAAAAATGTATAATTAAACTATGGTTAATTTTAAGTAAAGATATATTAGTTTTCTTTAATATTTTATATCTTTGTGCTTCTCTAAACTATGGTTGTAAAAAATATTTTATTAATGAGTCTACTTGTATAAAAAAACTATGGATTATCATATTTAATTATCATTAACCTCATTGTAGTATCATTTAATTAAAATTTGTAACCACCAATTTTTGTGAGAATTATTTTTTTATAAAATCACGTATCTTTTATTAAAATTGTAACAAAAAGAAAAAATAATAATACCAAAATGTGGGAGACATCTTTTTATTTCAATCCAAAATCCTTTTTTTTAAATAATGTAGAATATTGAGAATTAATTAACTTTGAAAATAATTATCAAATGAGAATATGTTTATTTGATTTTGTTTTATTTTTTCTTCATTGATTTAATTTGATTTGTTAAGATAATTAAATATTTAGTTTGATTTGAATTTTTTTCATTTAATAATATTTTGGTACAGAATAAATTTTAAAAAGATTTGTTTTTTGATTGACTAAACCTAATTAACTGTATAAATAGGATCCTTTCTTCTTATAAATGGGACACAACAAAAAACAATTGAATTAAGAAAGTGTGTGGCTCAGTATACTTTTTTATTTATTCTTTTATAATTTATATAGTATCATTATTGCTATTTTTTCTCCGGATAACATATATGAGATAACTTGTGTGTTTTTTATTATTAGGATATATATATATATATATATATATATATATATATATATATATATATATATATATATATATATATATATATATATATATATATATATATATATATATATATATATATATATATACTCTTGGATTTATCTCTCACTAAATTAGTGCAAATTTAATTATTTCTTTGTTTATTCATTTAAACAATAAATGGAGAATACAAATGCAATGCACAACGATGTAATCGAATCTTTGATACTGCTAAGGGTTTGTGTGGATATATGCAAGCTCATAGGAATAAGAAAGAAAATGACCCAAAACAATGTATAATATGTAGTGAAATCTTTGGGTGAAAGAGGTCTTAATATTCATAGGACAAGGATACATGGCGTAAGAGAATATCGTCAAGAAATTGATTTGAAACGTTTGACTTAAGACATATATAATAATTATTTATAAATTTAAATTTTATTTTATTTTAATTCATGAAATTTATTTTTAAGACTTATTTATATAATTTGATTTGTTAACTATATTTTTTTATTTACTTATTAACTAATGGCACATCTATATATAATTAGAACAAAATATTAGCCATTTCATTTTGAATTTCTTAAACTTTATATATTCCTTATTATCCTATATAATTTTAAATCTAACGATAATGATTGTATGTTGCATTCTTGAATTCTCATTTAAAAGATATAATTAAGGCTTCATTTTTGTTTTTATTTTATGTTTGACCGATTTTTAAAGCATTAGATAAAAATAATTTTGGAATTATTTTGTATATTTAGTTTTTCCTTTTGATAATTTATAATTTATAGTTTTTTGTCGATCATTAGTTTATTGTATTTTTCGTAATTAGATGTACGAGTTTTAGCTAGGTTAATAATTTTTTAGAAGATTAAACCAATTGAAAATTTATAATTAAATCATGGTTAATTTTAGGTAAAAAGATATTAGTTCTCTTTAATATTTTATATCTCAGTGCTTCTTTAAACATATATGCTTTTATTATTTAATCATTAAATTAATAAAATGATTTTTATTAAATATTGAGTGAGATTGGGGTAAAACATGATTGAAAGGATCTAAATCCTAAATAATGTGTTGGTAATCTTCTTAATTATAAGCTGAAGTGAAAATTAACTTTTACTTATAGAAAAATAAAAAATATTTAATTTAAGTAAAATATAAAATATAAAATAGAAAATTTTAATTATAGGTTGTAAAAACTATTGTATTAATGAGTCAACTTGTACAAAAATAACTATTGATTATCTTATTTAATTATCATTAACCTCATTGTAATATCATTTAATCAAAATTTGTCACCACCAATTTTTGTGAGCATTATTTTTTATAAAATCATGTATCTTGTATTAAAAGTGTAACAAAGAAAAAAATATTAATACCAAAATGTGGGAGACATCTTTTTATTTGAATCCAAAATCCCTTGTTTATAAATAATGTAGAATATTGAGAAAAATTAAACTTTCAAAATAATTATCAAATGAGAATATGTTTATTTTATTTGGTTTTATTTTTCTTCATTGTTTAATTTGATTTGTTAGGGTATTTGAATATTTAGTTTGATTTGAATTTTTTTTATTTAAGAATACTTTGTTACAGAATAAATTTAAGAGATTTGTTTTTTTATTGACTAAACCTAATTAACTAGTATAAATAGGATCCTTTCTTCTTAAAAATCGGACACAACATTAAACTACTTGAAGAAAAAAAAGTGAATTAAGAAAGTCAGTGAGTCTGTAAACTTTTTTATTTATTCTTTTATAATTTATATAGTTTTATTATTGCTATTTTTTCTTCGGATAATATATATGAGCTAACATGTTTGTTATATATATATATATATATATATATATATATATATATATATATATATATATATATATATATATATATATATATATATATATATATATATATATATATATATATATATATATATATATATATATATATATATATATATATATATATATATATATATATATATTTATCTCTCAATAAATTAGTGCAAATTTAATTATTTCTTTGTTGATTCAGTTAATCCGTGAATGGAGAATACAAATGCAACGCACAAGGATGTAATCGAACCTTTGATACTACTAAGGGTTTGTGTGGACATATGCAAGCTCACAGGGATAAGAAAGAAAATGATCCAAAACAATGTCCAATATGTAGTGAAATCTTTTTGTAGGGGCAATTCCGAGGAGAGAGCATTTTACTTGGGACACACTTTTATGAAAGACACACCACTTGTCCATCTAAAACCTTATGGTGATAGGTGAGTGGGTTCTCCCACTTATAAAATGCTCAATCTTCCCTTTTATAATCAATATGGGACTTCTTCCTCACACTTGATTCTCAACACTCCCCCTCAAGTGTGAGTTACAATGCTTCCCCTCATGTTTCTCAACACTCCCCCTCAAGTGTGAGTTACAATACTTTCCCTCATGTGGATTGACTCTCTTCCACATACACTTGTACCACCGCTTGATACAAGTAAGCCAGTCCCTATCTCGAAACCAAAGACTCTGATACCACTGTAGGGGCAATTCTGAGGAGAGAGCATTTCACTAGGGACACACCTTTGTGAGAGACACACCACTTGTCTATCTAAAACCTTAAGCTGATAGGTGAGTGGGTTCTCCCACTTATAAAGTGCTCAATCTTCCCTTTTATAATCAATGTGGGACTTCTTCCTCACACTTATTCTCAACACTTTTCAGGTGAAAGAGGTCTTAATATTCAAAGGACGAGGATACATGGCGTAAGAGAATATCGTCTAGGAATTGATTTGAACCGTTTGCCTTAAGATATATATAATAATTATTTTAAATTAGGATTTTTTATTTATTTTATTCATGAAATATATTTTTAAAATTTATTTGTATGATTTGATTTGTTAACTTTATCTTTTTATGCGCTCATTAACTAATGACACATCTATATATAATTAGAACACATTATTAGCCATTTCATTTTGAATTTCTTAAATTTTATGTATTCTTTATCATCCTTTATAGCTTTAAATTAACGAAAATGATTGTATTCCACATCCTTTAATACTCATTTAAAAGATATAATTAAGGCTTAATTATTATTTTTATTTATGTTGCGCCGATTTTTAAACTCATTAGCCAAAATGATTTTGGAATTATTTTGTGTATTTGATTTTTCTTTTAATAATTTATAACTTATATTTTTTATCGATCATTAATTTATTGTAGGTTAATAATTTTTCAAAAGAATAAACCAATTAAAAATGTATAATTAAACTATGGTTAATTTTAAGTAAAGATATATTAGTTTTCTTTAATATTTTATATCTTTGTGCTTCTCTAAACTATGGTTGTAAAAAATATTTTATTAATGAGTCTACTTGTATAAAAAAACTATCGATTATTATATTTAATTATCATTAACCTCATTGTAGTATCATTTAATTAAAATTTGTAACCACCAATTTTTGTGAGAATTATTTTTTTATAAAATCTCGTATCTTTTATTAAAATTGTAACAAAAAGAAAAAATAATAATACCAAAATGTGGGAGACATCTTTTTATTTCAATCCAAAATCCTTTTTTTTTAAATAATGTAGAATATTGAGAATTAATTAACTTTGAAAATATTCGTCAAATGAGAATATGTTTATTTGATTTTGTTTTATTTTTTCTTCATTGATTTAATTTGATTTGTTAAGATAATTAAATATTTAATTTGATTTGAATTTTTTCATTTAATAATATTTTGGTACAGAATAAATTTAAAAGATTTGTTTTTTGATTGACTAAACCTAATTAACTAGAATAAATAGGATCCTTTCTTCTTATAAATGGGACACAACAAAAAACAATTGAATTAAGAAAGTCAGTGGCTCAGTATACTTTTTTATTTATTCTTTTATAATTTATATAGTATCATTATTGCTATTTTTTCTTTGGATAACATATATGAGATAACTTGTTTGTTTTTTATTATTAGGATATATATATATATACTCTTGGATTTATCTCTCGCTAAATTAGTACAAATTTGATTATTTCTTTGTTGATTCATTTAATCAATAAATGGAGAATACAAATGGAATGCACAATGATGTAATCGAATCTTTGATACTGCTAAGGGTTTGTGTGGACATATGTAAGCTCACAGGAATAAGAAAGAAAATGACCCAAGACAATGTCCAATATGTAGTGAAATCTTTGGATGAAAGAGGTCTTAATATTCATAGGACAATGATACATGGCGTAAGAGAATATCGTCAAGAAATTAATTTGAAACGTTTGACTTAAGACATATATAATAATTATTTATAAATTTAGATTTTATTTTATTTTAATTCATGAAATTTATTTTTAAGACTTATTTATATGATTTGATTTGTTAACTATATCTTTTTATTTACTTATTAACTAATGGCACATCTATATATAATTAGAACAAAATATTAGTCATTTCATTTTGAATTTCTTAAACTTTATATATTCCTTATTATCCTTTATATATTTAAATCTAAAGATAATGATTGCATGTTGCATTCTTGAATTCTCATTTAAAAGATATAATTAAGGCATCATTTTTGTTTTTGTTTTATGTGACGCCGATTTTTAAAGCATTAGATAAAAATAATTTTGGAATTATTTTGTATATTTAGTTTTTCCTTTTGATAATTTATAATTTAAAGTTTTTTTATCGATCATTAGTTTATTGTATTTTTCATAATTAGATGTACGAGTTTTAGCTAGGTTAATAATTTTTTAGAAGATTAAACCAATTTAAAATGTATAATTAAATCATGGTTAATTTTAGGTAAAAAGATATTAGTTCTCTTTAATATTTTATATCTCAGTGCTTCTCTAAACATATATGCTTTTATTATTTAACCATTAAATTAATAAAATGATTTTTATTAAATATTGAATGAGATTCGGGTAAAACATGATTGAAAGGATCTAAATCCTAAATAATGTGTTGGTAATCTTCTTAATTATAAGCTGAAGTGAAAATTAACTTTTACTTATAGAAAAATAAAAAATATTTAATTTAAGTAAAATATAAAATATAAAATAGAAATTTTTAATTATAGGTTGTAAAAAATATTTTATTAATGAGTCAACTTGTATAAAAATAACTATTGATTATCTTATTTAATTATCATTAACCTCATTGTAATATCATTTAACCAAAATTTGTCACCACCAATTTTTGTGAGCATTTTTTTTTATATAAAATCATGTATCTTGTATTAAAATTGTTACAAAGAAAAAAATATTAATACCAAAATATGGGAGACATCTTTTTATTTCAATCCAAAATCCCTTGCTTATAAATAATGTTGAATATTGAGAATAATTTAACTTTCAAAATAATTATCAAATGAGAATATGTTTATTTTATTTGGTTTTATTTTTCTTCATTGTTTAATTTGATTTGTTAGGGTATTTGAATATTTAGTTTGATTTGAATTTTTTTTATTTAAGAATATTTTGGTACAGAATAAATTTAAGAGATTTGTTTTTTTATTGACTAAACCTAATTAACTAGTATAAATAGGATCCTTTCTTCTTATAAATGGGGCACAACAAAAAACAATTGAATTAAGAAAGTCAGTGGGTCAGTATACTTTTTTTATTTATTCTTTTATAATTTATATAATTTTATTTTTGCTGTTTTATTCTTTAGAAAATATATCTGAGATAACTAGAATTTTTTTTATTAATAACCATGTATTAAAATAATATTTCGCAAATAACCGGGTTTTAGAAAAAATTACGCAAATAACCATGTTTCAGATGACTCCCCAAAGGAGGAGCCATCTCACTTGGCGCCTCCACCTAGGGTTTTGCCCTAGGCGCCATCTCACTTGGCGCCTCCCTTGGCTTTCAGCCAAGTGAGATGGCGCATGCTCCTTAAAAGTGAGAGGAGGCGTCATCTCACTTGGCTCCTAGGGCAAAACTAGGGCAAAATGTTGTTTTATAAATAATTCGTCCGTTTCTCCGAAATTTCTCACACTTTCTCGCACTGTATTTTTATTTTGTACTGCGTTATTTGCGTCATGACGTCGCCTATGATTTTTAGCAGAGATGGTTACGTTATATTCTCCGCCACGAAACCTGCGATGAAAATGAAATTCTGGCACATTCACTCCATGGAGCGTCTGAAGCGAGAGTTGATGCGGTGGCTAGATGGAGACATTGCGGAGGGGGGAAAATTCGAAGGATCCAGCGAAAACGAACAACAACCTCACATGCGACAGGAAGACCTAATGTGTGGTTGGAGGAAGTCAAAACAGACAGTGATGTAATGCTGATGATGCATGGGTCAGATGAAATTGTGTTAACAGTTGTAATTTCCTAGATTGAATATCGTTAATTATTGTTGTACGCGTTTTATTAACTGTAGAAAAATCTGTTAACGGAAAACCCAAATGTTTACAACATAAATATTGAAAAGATTTTATGTATTACAATATTTATGTGGTCGAGCCAGACGCCCGATTCGGACAGTTTTTGCGATTGTGTCCGACCTGACGGCATAAACCAGACTTTCTTTCCAACCTGTCAAGATCGTCCATTTCTGTTGTGATGCGCCTACTTTTGGGACGACCCTTCTTGTTCCTTCGCATTTGATCATTGTGCCAAACTATATCGCCGTTGTATTCAGGCCAATAATCCGGTTTTGCCACCAAAGGAAAGTTGTTGTTGTAAACAGTGAGCAACGTTTCAGATTTGTAAACGTTTGACAGCAGTTGAAGCGCGTCTTGATGGGTATGAGCACAAGCGGCAATGACATGAGAGCAAGGCATACGAAATGCTTGAAACCTGCCACAATCGCACCATTGAGAAGGTAAAATGACCCTGTATTCTTGTCTTGGCAGGCCTTCATTGTGGTTGATTGTCTCTTTCACAATGAAGTTGTGGCTGTGTCGGTCAAACCGTATAACCATGTGAGTGTTGGCTTTAGCACTTTCAGCCTTAATGTATTTCATGCAGCTTTCACTCCATAGTTGTCCAGATTGCAACACTGCATTCCATATTTCACCTCTTTTGGCAAATAACGCAACCATCCTAAAATACGTAGATTTTACCAAGGCAGTGATTGGGAGGTTTCGTATGCCCTTGAATACCCCATTCATTGATTCAATAAGATTCGTTGTCATATGCCCCCATCTTTGGCCATTGTCGTATGACCTAGTCCATTTTTCCACCGGAATATTGTCGATCCACCTACCGGCTTCCGGATTAGACAAACGGATCTCGTTGCGGTAATATTTGAATGTGGGTTGTGTCAATGCATATCCCGCATTCATAACCGCTTTCCTCAATGTTTTGTCCTTGACCTCCCTCGAGAAATTCTGGACGATATGCCTAACGCAATAGACATGCGTAGAAGGAGGGTCATGCCAACCATTTGCTGGATTATTGTAGGCACTTTCAATGGAGGCATGTCTATCCGAGATCAAACAGAGATCTGGTTGAGGAGCCACGTGTGTCCAAAGATTTTTCAGGAAAAAGCTCCAAGCACCACCGGTCTCCCCCTCGACAAGGGCAAACGCAACGGGGGAAATGTTGTTGTTGCCATCTTGTGCAACTGCCATCAATAGCGTGCCTTTGTACTTCCCATACAACCAAGTCCCATCAATTTATAGAATTG
Source organism: Vicia faba (assembly GCA_948472305.1). Lineage (NCBI taxonomy): Eukaryota > Viridiplantae > Streptophyta > Magnoliopsida > Fabales > Fabaceae > Vicia > Vicia faba. The sequence goes on along the minus strand of CATIWC010002303.1, from coordinate 54,714 downwards.
GTTTGCATGATGCAAACCCTGTGATGCATGGTTGAAATGCCCAAAACACGCAACTGAATATTCCGTTGCCATGCAGTAGACTACCATCTTGGGCGTACGCTGGCAATGTTTCCAGAACGTAAACACTACCTGGAGAATACGTCTTGAGTGCATTCAGGTAGCGGGGAAGTTCTCGGTATGACTCCTCCCAGTTTCCGTACACCCTTTCAATCGCCTTAGTCTTTGCTAACCACGCCTTACGGTAAGACGGAGTGTAGTTAAAAACCGTGGTGATGTGGGAGATGATTGTTTTCACCTTCAAAGATGGGTCGTTGCTGACCAGGGGTAGGATTTCTTGACAGATTAGATCATAGTTGAGTTTTCGGTGGTCCTGTGATTGAGTGGAACTTACACAAGTGTGGGTAGTCATGGAACCTATGACCCAACAGTCACCCCTTAATCTGTATGATGCGGTCAGCTTGAACATACAGTCAGGGTGGACACACTTGATCTTGTACCTTTCCGGGTTGACACGATCCACCTTAAAATCAACCGAGTTGAGCATGTTAAATTTTTTAATGGCCCTGATGCATTCCTCTCTGTTACGAAACTTGTCTTTCTCTTTTAAATTTTCATCCGACTGCATATACGGTTTGAAAAATAAGTCAGTAGAAGGTTCATCTCCGCCCATGTTGAAGTTTGTCATGTGCGGAGGTGGTGTGTAGATTTTGTCTGTAGGAATACTAGGGATGCCATCATCGTCAGAATCATCGTTCACCATTTCATCAAACTCTAACTCATTATCTTCTTCTTCATCATCAACTGCATCTACCTCATCTTGTTCATTCTCCAAAGGATCAACCTCCTGTGTCACCGGAGGCTCAACCTCCTGTGTCACTGGAGGCTCTTGTAGCAAAACGTACAACTCAATAGAGTCGTATCAAGAATAGACATGGCTGGAAATCATATTCCGGAGATCCTCGTCATCTTGAACTTCAACCTTATAAAAAATTACTTGGTTGTTTCCAAAGAAAACTGTATTCTGATAAAATATCTGGGACACCGGGCCTCGTTCAAGTTTGGCCTCCAATCTTTTTTTGAAGTACGAGAAATTGGCTTTCCCGTTTAAGAGAAATTGAATGTTGTCTGTGTTTCTAAATAAAAACCCAGTTGTGGGACAAATGTATGTCTCACCGTTGAAATGTGCTTTGACGATAAATTGTGGTGAAGAGGCCATTGCGTAGAATTGTTTTAAGGTTTGAAGGTTGGAATGTTTGAGGTTTATTGATTGTATGAAGGTATGAATGCTGTAATGTTTGAAGGTTGGAATGTATGAATTTGATGACTGATTCGAAGGTTGGAAGATTTGACATATTATGTGAATCAATGTTATGATAAACGTAAGGCTAAAAATTTCAATTAAGTAAGGATGCAACCCCCCAAGGCTGCCAATAATATTACATGCAATAATGAAACCCCATAGGCTGCCACCTAGCCTGGCCCTATTCTGCACATATACATTTATTTTGTAAGACACCACCCATCAACTCCAATGGGCTTGCATGCAATAATGAAAGGAATCCCAAAGGCTGTCACGTAGCCTGAGCCTAGGCTGCAACAAAGGACACCTCTTATTCGCCAATTGGGGTGGCGACACCATTCATTTTTGTACTCTTTCGCCAAGTCCAATGGCGCCTCCTTTACTGTCCAATCGTGATACATGCATGGGCTTATGAAACCCCATAGGCTGCCACCTAGCCTGGCCCTATTCTGCACATATACATGTTTTTTGTAAGACACCACCCATCAACTCCAATGGGCTTGCATGCAATAATGAAAGGAATCCCAAAGGTTGTCACGTAGCCTGAGCCTATGCTGTAACAAAGGACACCTCTTATTCGCCAATTGGGGTGGCGACACCATTCATTTTTGTACTCTTTCGCCAAGTCCAATGGCGCCTCCCTTACTGTCCAATCGTGATACATGCATGGTGTTGTACCCCAAAATTTGCCCTCCCATATTCTTCAAGAAATTGCCAAGTCATGCTTCAAAATTCCCCAAGGGTTGCACAGTGTAAGAGCCTCCTGAACAGTCAAAATTAGGGTTTCTGCTCTGATCAAGAAAATGAAGTTTCCAAGGGTCCAATCAAGTCCCACATGCCTACAAATATGGTCAAGCATCCTCATACCAAGTTTCAAGACTTTCAGCACAAAATTGCACAGTCAAAACCCTAATTGCACTACAGTCAACTGTAGGGGCAAAATGGTCATTTGGCAGTCAAAAGTTCAAATTTTTGGTCAACATCTCATTTTGAAGCCACAAACATCATTTGATCAATGCTTGATCATGATTCTCAAAGCTTGGCTCAAAAATCATCAAGATGCAAAAGTTTCCTTATTTGGACAGCTGAAAAAGTCAACTGTAAATTGACCAGGGCATAACTTTCACATGGATTATCAGAAAAATTCCATCCAAAGCTCATTTTGAAGAGAAAGAAACTTCCTACAACTCATCTTCATACTTCAAGTCCAAGAAATGCTCTCACAAAAAGTTATCAATTTCAACATTATAGGTCATTTTCAAAAGTCAACAAAAAGGGACTTTAAGTCAAAGGCCATAACTTGAGATTGGTAAATCAAAATGACATGGGACCAAAGGCATTGGTTAGAGGACTCAAAGACCTTTCCAAAATGTCCAAGAACATGAGCAAAGCTTAAAAATTGAGCAAGTTATGCCTTGTGGAAGTTGGAAAATTTTTGGATATTTTGAAAAGTCAACATTGATTCAAATGACCTAAAATTGCTAATGGGCCTCTTTTTCTTCCAAGAATCATTATCCAAGGCATGTGCACGACCATTAGGCCCAAAGGGAAGTTTTTCTCCATTTTTATTTATTTATTTGGATTTTTTATTATTAATAATTCATTTAATTAAATAAAATACATGAAAAATACTAAACTAATGAAATAAAATCTTTTTGTGCAGAAAATACTCTCATTGGACACTCAAGATTCGTGCATAATCATTTGTGGAAAGTTTTGTCATGATTTGATACCAAATAGCATGGAAAATATTGAAAAAAAGATCTTGGAAAATCAAATCTTCCAAACCATGAATGCAAAGGATTTTGATCAAGTTTTTTGACCTAATTCACTCCATACATAAGCCTGATCAAGACCTAATGCTTCCTAACCTAAAAGCTGCGCAGAAAACACCATATGAACATTTGAAATTCCTCTTGAAAACTCAATTCTGAAAACCTAATTCTAGGACGATTCAAGGCAAAATAGCTATTCCATTAGCTTCCTGAAGGATCATAGAACGTGTTCCAATCATTCCCTAAGCCCCATACTCAAGAAAACGCGAAATCACAATTGAAGTTGGTAAGGAAAATTTCAGAATCGTTTTCAATCATTCATGCATTGTTAACATGTTTCATTGTTGTTTTTGTGTTTAGAATGATGTTTGCAAGCTAACTGCATAGTTTGATTTGAGTTTCATGCCAAAACGAAGAATCCACCATGATCGTATCTTAGGGTTTGCAGAATTGTGAATTGGGGGTTTTCGTTCAAGGAAAAATTAGCCTTCAGGACCTAGACCACTGAATCAAGCATGGTTGGACGATCACAAGGCCACCCTCGCGCTCAATTTATGAGCATCCCTGGGCTAGTCGCTATTTTTCAGAAACTAGCCTAAGGGAACATTTGAAAAACCGTGGCCTATGTTTTTATGTTTCAGGAAAAATAAAACAATGAGGAAGATGACTCGGTGGCATAAGCTGATTGGTTAATTCAAAATCTCGCGCGAAAAAAGAGCGTTGGCGTTTGTTTGTTTTATTATATTTTTTGATTATATTATTAACAGATAAACAAAATGGCAGGGTTGGTAAAGCGCTTGATTGGTAAACCTCATGACCTGGGTTCGAGCCCCAGGTCTTCACTCTTTCCACATTGTTTTTCATCTAATATTCCCATGCAATTTCAATGCTGAAGCGTATCATGCACCTTCAAAATCAAAACGTCCACGTGTTCACCACTATCAATCCAAGGAACACAATCTGAAGAGCATGGTGGACCCTAGTCAAAGGTCCCACACGTTGCATGAAAAAGTCAGCCAGGCCATGAATGATTGGGCTCAAATTGTTGGGCTTCCACCTCCACTTTGGGGACAGATACCCCCCTAGGTTTGAATTTTTATTTCTTTTCTTTATTTTACTTATTTCACATATTATTTTTTTAATCAGTTTCTTTGAATTAATATTTTCACAAATAATATAAAAAAAACACATAAAAAATCAGAAAAGAGGAAAAAATAATAAATATTTTATTTTAGTATTTTTTTTGTAAATAAATTGCATTAATTAAATTTAGTTATTAAATTAGGTTTAATAATAATGTTTTCTTAATTAATTTAAAATTTGTAGAACTAGGGTTTATGATAATTTTTTATTCTTGTTTTTTTTTTCATAATAATCAAATATTTAATATTATTTATTTTTATAAATTTAAATTGCATGTAAATTAATTAGGGTTAATTTTAGGTTAAAGTTTAATACTTTCTTAACAAACAAAAAAATTGTAGAATTAGGTTTAAATGCATTTAATTCTTTTTCCCATTAAAATCATAAAATACCAAAAAAATACCAAAAAATAATTTCTTTTCTCTTTAATTAATTAATTCCATCATTTAATTTAATTTTGCAAAAAGGGTCCAACGCCCTCGTTCTAGTTCTTATTTAATTCGCGTGTTTATTTCTTATAATATTAATGTAATTCTCCCAAAGCCGTGTAATTAACTTCTCGCACTTTATTTTATTTCTTTATTTATTTTTCTGTCAAATCGGGTTCTGGAAATTTTGGCGATGTGGACCCGCGCCTTTTGTAATAGTTTAGAATTTTTACTTCTCGCAAATATTTTAACTGTTAATCAAGGCATGCAAGAATGAATGGACAAAAATAAAAACAAACGCTAGATCACCAATGGCATGACAAAAGACAAAATATCTGAACATGACACACAAATCACACACCACCCCTAGGGTACGCCTCACTGTTGCCTTGCCTCGAAAGGTGATCGTCGAGTAGAGGATGTCTTAGTAAGTCCTCATGATCCGGGAACCTGGCATGAGGGTAGCTTCTAAGGTGTCTTCCCATTGCTCCGGTGATCACCATGTCCCGAACCTCGAATTGACCCGAACACCTCCAACGGTGGTGCTACCTACCTCTCAATGGTGGGATGGCATTACTTTAAAGGACATTTACACAGACGAATTCCTTAGGGTAGGTAGGTTCTCGTAGATACTTGCTCTAAATTTCAAAACAAATCAAAATATTTTTCACACCAACACATTTTCAAAAAGCTTTCGAAAGCAATTTTTCAAACACTCTTGAGGACTGATACAAGAGTCGAACTGGAATTTTCAAAGAAACTTTTTAAAACCCACAGTTGAAAAGCAAACAAACCATTTTTGAAAACACAAGTGAGCAAGTATCTAAGAGCCCATGGATAACCATGGATAGAAAGGGTGCTAACACCTTCCCTTTCTATAACCTACCTCCCGAACCGAGAGCAATCTCTATAAGGAATTTTTCTGTGCTTTTGTCCTTTCCAATTGGAGAAAATAAAAGACGGTGGCGACTCTTGCTTCCGCGACATTTCGCGAACCAGCGTTAAACAGTCAGTTCCAGATCCACCAATCACAGAACTAGCGACTCTGCTGGGGAGCAATAACTTAAAGTGAGGTGTACCTTAGGGCTAGTTCATAACTGTGTTTTCAATTGTATTGATTTGCTTGCTTTACTATTGTGGGTTGCATGGGAGTTACATAGATCCTAACCCGGATCTGGGGATACCCTATTTAGGTAGCATAAGCTGTGAGGGACCTGTCCGGCGTAGACCGACACGGGTGAAGCAGTGGCTACGTTGGTGTGGCCCCTTGGTCTGTACCGATATCCCTTGTGTTGCAACGAGGAGAATATGGGTCTTCTGAGGAGTCATTAAGCACCAACAACCTTAGAACCTTAAATGACACAACTTGGCCATTAGAACAGTAGCAGTATGCTACGCCCATTGAGGCTAAACTCTCGTGATGGTTTTGGCCGCAAGAAAAGATTGCGATGCTGGAGTTATGACCGATTGAGGGTAGTCAATGATATTGGGATCCTCTAAGAACCCGGTTACTTTGATAGGACAGGTTGAACCCACAAATTGAAAGAGGGTAATACCTAGACCTCATGCTAGCCTAAACTCTAAGGGCCTCTCTTGTGTGACTTGTGTGCCTTCGTACTTGACTATTCGCATGCTTGTTGTCTAACACTTGAGCTTCTTGTAAGTTTTGTTTATAGTCCTTAACTAGGGACTCATAACAGGGTATACTAAGTTTCGTACAGGTTTTGGTTTGCAGTCCTTAATTAGGACTCATAACAGGGTTTACCGAGTTTCTTGCAGGTTCTGTTTTTAGTCCTTAATTGGGACTCATGACAGGTTTTACTTGAGTTTCTTGCAGGTTTCTGTTTATAGTCCTTAATAAGGGCTCATAACAGGGTTTATTCATATTACCCCATGCATCATGACATCATATCATTGCATACATCCTAACCCATTTCAAGGATCTCAAGGGCTTGTGATGCAGGTCATGATGAATCAAACATCTAGCAAGGGGCAAAGAGGATTTATTTTCCTCTAGCCAAGGTTGTCAGGGGCTATGACCCACTTGATATGGCGAGCTCTGACTCCTGAAGAAGGTTCCCCTAACCAAGGTTGTTTGGAAATCAAAACCAGACATGATGATTAAAGTCAGGGGCTATGACCCACTCGATATGGTGAGCCTTGACCCTTTGAAGAAGGACTCTCAACAACATGCAGTTCCTTCAATCAAACTACCAGACCCAAATTCTAACAATTTTCTTGTTTACCCCGCGAGGTCCTTGAAAACATTGCATGCATATCATACATATCATTGCATAACAGGTACCCTTTGGACAGGTCACTTACCATCTCCGCTGTTTATTTCAGCAATGGCTTCCCAACAAGATAACCAGGGCTTTCTTGCTCAAGGGACTCGGTTCGGGGAAATCTTCCTGAATCTATCCAAGGGGCAGGAGGGGTTGAGGACACTTCTCATGGAGACTTTTGTATGGAACAGTGCTGAGGATAAAAGGCTGAAACACCTACAAGCTGAGGTGGATGCATTGAAGGTCCAGATGCTGGGGCAGGTGACTGCCATTCAAGGATTAGCTCAAAGACAAGAAGAGCTCGGAGTTCTCGTCAACCAACTGCTTCAGGGTAACCAACTGGGGCAAAAGTCTAAGGGTAAAAAGCCAGTTATCGTTCAACCACCTTTGAGACAAGGAGATAAGGGGAGAGCTCCTCAAGTGGCTTCAGGGTCACAAATTCCACATCAACCTCACCAGCTTCAGCCAGACAAGCCCAGGAGGCAATTCACCCAGCTCAACATGTCGTTGTTCCAAGCTTTACAACGCCTGTTAAGATTGAACCTGATCACATTAAGGGCTCATCCCCGGAACCAGAACACAACATCTCCTGTCTATGATCCCAATAAAATATGTGCCTACCACTCTGCCTGTCCAGGACATGATACAAATGAGTGTTGGGCTCTGAGGAACAAGATCCAAGACCTGATTGATGAAGGAGCACTAGAATTCACACAAGATGGTCAGGCTGAATTTTTCTACCATCCCTCCAAGGCTCACCATTTGAAGTGACAAGCCCTGAGATGAAAAGACTTTTGTTCATTCGAATGTTCAAGTTGTGTTGTTCTTTGATTGTTCAAACATTTGTTCATTGTTAAACACTGTTATTTCATTAATGCATCGCATATGTCTGTTTTGAAGCAATATATTCGTATCCACTATATGCAAATTATTTTCATATTTTTTTCTGATGATCAACTCTTAAATAATAATTCTAAGCCTCTTGAGGGAGGATGACGAAAACGATACCACAATGTACAGTATGCTTTTGAACAAACCCCGCTGATGAGGTACAGGCATTGTTTCAATCCCTAAACACTGGAGTTATAAGGATGATAATCCCTCGTCAACCCCTCTGAGCCAAAGAAGTAGGATTTTTTCTTTTCGAAATTTAAAACCCTTAATCATAACCTGGGGCAGGGTAGTCTCTCAGTTGATCCAAGTGCATAACGAATGGCACCAAAGAGGTCCTTACAAAGCAAAGAAAGACAGTGATGGTTCCGAATAATCAATAAAGAAAGGCAGTCATTATCAAAAAAATTCATAAATGAAAAGCCCAAAAAGTCAAAACCTATAAAGGAGACTTACAAAACTGGGGCATCCCGCTGACTGTAATTCCAAAAAAGGAAACAGTTCAGGCAAAAAAGAAAGGGATAACAAAAATCAAAAAGAAAGAGGTCTTACAAACCCTCAACAAAGACAAAAAATGACTGCCTATAAGTTATCAACATCCGAACCATCACTGGAACATCAAAGCAAAGACTCAACAAGGTCTAACGTATGATCAACTGAGTTTAGGTTTGGAGGACATCACGAAGAATGGGTGGGTACAAATAATTTGAGCCTTTATCCTTTGTTTCTTAAACCGTGAACCAAGCCACGTTATAACCCCTAAAAGTCCTAGCTGAAGCATGGGTTAGTTCGAAAGCATATTGTACGAAAGGTATCCTGACTCCTTAAGGCCTACGGTAAAATACGGAGTTGACATCACGTTTTACAAACAATCACTTGTTTTATGAAAAGAATGCATTTTCAAAATCTTCAAGACAGACATAAGCTTTGCATTTTTAATATAACTTTGTTTACATATGACTTTTTGTTTGAACAACATAGAAGTTCGCACGACGAATGCCTAATGAACAGAAGCACTTCCAATCAAGGGGCATGACATGATCATGGTCCAATCATCTGGGGCATTCCAATCAAGATTTGGAGAATCTCTCAAAGGCTAAATAGCCTGGGGCAAATCTCCGCCTGAGTCACTTGGGGCACTCCAGCAACGAATCTTGCTTGATCAAACACTTTCTGGCGGCATGACAAAACACTTTTAAACAGGGGCAACTCCCTACATTCTGAGAACATGGACATAGCCGAAAGATACTACGCAAAATCAAAGACCCGCTAGGTTGACGTACCTAGGCAAAAATAAGGGCTTCCCGGCGAACCAAAAGGGTTCGGGCAAAATGAAGGGATGAAATGAAAAAATCTGTACACCCGGCAAGTCGAAAACCTGAAAAGGCGGCTTGGGCAAAAATGGGTATCCCGGTGGACTGAAAACCCGAAAGGGCGGTCCAGGCAAAAGTTAGGGATCAAAGCGTACGACTATGTGCTGTCATCTTGTCACCTGCCTATCAGAAGAAGGTTTGCCCGTCAACAACTATCAGCACCTCGCAGGTCTTCCTCTCCCACATCAGAAACAGGGGCAATAAAGAGTTGTCTAAGCAATCTAATTGTTCTGTCCTCCGAGGTAGCAAGGTAGGTACAGCTAAAGAACATAACTAGTACATCCCAATTCCCCAGAGAGTGAGCCAGCAAGCAGTATACTCTCCTCAAGCCAAGCTATATCATCAACCTTAAGGAAGTTGAGTATCCTCCAGTAGATCTCAACATTCCCCAGCAGCAGATATACATTCTTAACAAGCATCCCCGGCAATCTTGACCTAAAGATTGTTCCCCGGCGGTATACCAAACATTCAATGGAGTCACTTCCCCGGTACAGCTTAAAACTCCCCCAGGAGAGTCCAATCTAGTTCCCCAGGAAAGTTGGAATTTATCTCCCCAAGCAGTAAGCTTATCCCCAGTAGATTCTGGAAGCTTATCCCCTCGCAGAGCACGAATGCGTCATCCGGCTTTATTTAAAGAGTTATTTCCTTACTAGGATATAACTGGGTTATCCTCAGCTAAAAGCCACGGAAAGATCGTCCTCGACGAAGCCTTCTTATCCCCAGCGAAGTCTATTAACACTTCCAATACAACAAGGGTATCCCCAGCAAGTTATTATCAACAATTCAACAAAGTACCTTGCTCCCCACAGAGTATTACTTCCCAGCAAGATCGTTAGAGTGCTTTTCTCCCCGCAGAGTTATCCATTCGCCAAGTTTATTCCCCAACGGAGTCATCTTCTCCTATCGGTATTCTCGCAACTATCACCCAGCGGAAGCAAAATCTATTCTCCAACACCAGCCCAGGAGTGACTTCCTGGCACCCGTCAAGGATTTACTTTCCTAAGACGAAAAAATACATACATAAACATCGCACTTCCATACATCATAGCATGCATATGCGCATCATATCTTACAAATCTCACTTATGTTGAGAACATCATTGCTTAGTCCATATCATGCATTGCATATGACTGACCTTTACCTTTCAGGAAAGATTCAGCTAAATTCTCAATCATATTTCAAGACTCTAAGACCTAGACCGGTTCAGTTAATCGACTCCAAAGATTTCTTATCCTGTCTAAGGCCTTCTCTAGTCCAGCTAAATCGACCCCAAACAGATTTTTCTGATGAAGACTCAGCAGAAGTTATCAAAGGTTTTTCTCAATGAATGTTATTGAGATTATAATTTCCTATGGTTCGCTCCCCGATGCTGCGGAGGCGATAATTCCATTCCAGGTTTTTCTCAAACGTCCGCTTTTGAGATTATAATTTCCTATGGTTCGCTCCCCGATGCTGCGGAGGCGATAATTCCATCCCAGGTTTTTCTCAAACGTCCGCTTTTGAGATTATAATTTCCTATGGTTCTCTCCCCAATGCTGCGGAGATGATAATTCCATCCCAGGTTTTTCTCAAACGTCCGCTTTTGAGATTATAATTTCCTATGGTTCTCTCCCCAATGCTGCGGAGATGATAATTCCATCCCAGGTTTTTCTCAAACGTCCGCTTTTGAGATTATAATTTCCTATGGTTCTCTCCCCAATGTTGCAGAGACGATAATTCCATTCCAGGTTTTTCTCAAACGTCCGCTTTTGAGATTATAATTGCCTAAGGTTCTCTCCCCGATCCTGCGGAGACGATAATTCCATTCCAGGTTTTTCTCAAACGTCCGCTGTTGAGATTATAATTGCCTATGGTTCTCTCCCCGATCCTGCGGAGATGGTAATTCCCACCAAGATTTTCTCAAATTGCTGTTGAGGTTAAAGTCATCCAAGGTTCTCTCACCGTTCCTGTTGAGGTAGTAACCATCCCTGGTTCATTCATCACCTTTTGAAGATCCAGATTCAGCTCCTGTAACCAGTCAGGACACATCTATATAAAGCATCTGAAGACCAGCTCCTGCAACATGCCAGGTACTCATTTTTCTTTTGCAGGTACGCAAGTTCTCGCTAAGGAATCTCTTACGCGATCAACATCCAGATGGCATCTATAAGCCCATCATCCTATTCATCAACCTCTAAATGGCATCTATAAGCCCATTCCATCATCACACTGTTACTATGTGAGTGCAAATTTCTGGGCACTCTAGTGTTCAATCATCTTCCACCCTCGGATTACGAAAGGCACGTCAGCCAATCTGCATCCTCAGGTCTAAGAAGATTGAACAGGGGCAACTGTTGTACCCCAAAATTTGCCCTCCCATATTCTTCAAGAAATTGCCAAGTCATGCTTCAAAATTCCCCAAGGGTTGCACAGTGTAAGAGTCTCCTGAACAGTCAAAATTAGGGTTTCTGCTCTGATCAAGAAAATGAAGTTTCCAAGGGTCCAATCAAGTCCCACATGCCTACAAATATGGTCAAGCATCCTCATACCAAGTTTCAAGACTTTCAGCACAAAATTGCACAGTCAAAACCCTAATTGCACTACAGTCAACTGTAGGGGCAAAATGGTCATTTGGCAGTCAAAAGTTCAAATTTTTGGTCAACATCTCATTTTGAAGCCAAAAACATCATTTGATCAATGCTTGATCATGATTCTCAAAGCTTGGCTCAAAAATCATCAAGATGCAAAAGTTTCCTTATTTGGACAGCTGAAAAAGTCAACTGTAAATTGACCAGGGCATAACTTTCACATGGATTATCAGAAAAATTCCATCCAAAGCTCATTTTGAAGAGAAAGAAATTTCCTACAACTCATCTTCATACTTCAAGTCCAAGAAATGCTCTCACAAAAAGTTATCAATTTCAACATTATAGGTCATTTTCAAAAGTCAACAAAAAGGGACTTTAAGTCAAAGGCCATAACTTGATATTGGTAAATCAAAATGACATGGGACCAAAGGCATTGGTTAGAGGACTCAAAGACCTTTCCAAAATGTCCAAGAACATGAGCAAAGCTTAAAAATTGAGCAAGTTATGCCTTGTGGAAGTTGGAAAATTTTTGGATATTTTGAAAAGTCAACATTGATTCAAATGACCTAAAATTGCTAATGGGCCTCTTTTTCTTCCAAGAATCATTATCCAAGGCATGTGCACGACCATTAGGCCCAAAGGGAAGTTTTTCTCCATTTTTATTTATTTATTTGGATTTTTTATTATTAATAATTCATTTAATTAAATAAAATACATGAAAAATACTAAACTAATGAAATAAAATCTTTTTGTGCAGAAAATACTCTCATTGGACACTCAAGATTCGTGCATAATCATTTGTGGAAAGTTTTGTCATGATTTGATACCAAATAGCATGGAAAATATTGAAAAAAAGATCTTGGAAAATCAAATCTTCCAAACCATGAATGCAAAGGATTTTGATCAAGTTTTTTGACCTAATTCACTCCATACATAAGCCTGATCAAGACCTAATGCTTCCTAACCTAAAAGCTGCGCAGAAAACACCATATGAACATTTGAAATTCCTCTTGAAAACTCAATTCTGAAAACCTAATTCTAGGACGATTCAAGGCAAAATAGCTATTCCATTAGCTTCCTGAAGGATCATAGAACGTGTTCCAATCATTCCCTAAGCCCCATACTCAAGAAAACGCGAAATCACAATTGAAGTTGGTAAGGAAAATTTCAGAATCGTTTTCAATCATTCATGCATTGTTAACATGTTTCATTGTTGTTTTTGTGTTTAGAATGATGTTTGCAAGCTAACTGCATAGTTTGATTTGAGTTTCATGCCAAAACGAAGAATCCACCATGATCATATCTTAGGGTTTGCAGAATTGTGAATTGGGGGTTTTCGTTCAAGGAAAAATTAGCCTTCAGGACCTAGACCACTGAATCAAGCATGGTTGGACGATCACAAGGCCACCCTCGCGCTCAATTTATGAGCATCCCTGGGCTAGTCGCTATTTTTCAGAAACTAGCCTAAGGGAACATTTGAAAAACCGTGGCCTATGTTTTTATGTTTCAGGAAAAATAAAACAATGAGGAAGATGACTCGGTGGCATAAGCTGATTGGTTAATTCAAAATCTCGCGCGAAAAAAGAGCGTTGGCGTTTGTTTGTTTTATTATATTTTTTGATTATATTATTAACAGATAAACAAAATGGCAGGGTTGGTAAAGCGCTTGATTGGTAAACCTCATGACCTGGGTTCTAGCCCCAGGTCTTCACTCTTTCCACATTGTTTTTCATCTAATATTCCCATGCAATTTCAATGCTGAAGCGTATCATGCACCTTCAAAATCAAAACGTCCACGTGTTCACCACTATCAATCCAAGGAACACAATCTGAAGAGCATGGTGGACCCTAGTCAAAGGTCCCACACGTTGCATGAAAAAGTCAGCCAGGCCATGAATGATTGGGCTCAAATTGCTGGGCTTCCACCTCCACTTTGGGGACAGATACCCCCTAGGTTTGAATTTTTATTTCTTTTCTTTATTTTACTTATTTCACATATTAGTTTTTTAATCAGTTTCTTTGAATTAATATTTTCACAAATAATATAAAAAAAACACATAAAAAATCAGAAAAGAGGAAAAAATAATAAATATTTTATTTTAGTATTTTTTTTGTAAATAAATTGCATTAATTAAATTTAGTTATTAAATTAGGTTTAATAATAATGTTTTCTTAATTAATTTAAAATTTGTAGAACTAGGGTTTATGATAATTTTTTATTCTTGTTTTTTTTTCATAATAATCAAATATTTAATATTATTTATTTTTATAAATTTAAATTGCATGTAAATTAATTAGGGTTAATTTTAGGTTAAAGTTTAATACTTTCTTAACAAACAAAAAAATTGTAGAATTAGGTTTAAATGCATTTAATTCTTTTTCCCATTAAAATCATAAAATACCAAAAAAATACCAAAAAACAATTTCTTTTCTCTTTAATTAATTAATTCCATCATTTAATTTAATTTTGCAAAAAGGGTCCAACGCCCTCGTTCTAGTTCTTATTTAATTCGCGTGTTTATTTCTTATAATATTAATGTAATTCTCCCAAAGCCGTGTAATTAACTTCTCGCACTTTATTTTATTTCTTTATTTATTTTTCTGTCAAATCGGGTTCTGGAAATTTTGGCGATGTGGACCCGTGCCTTTTGTAATAGTTTAGAATTTTTACTTCTCGCAAATATTTTAACTGTTAATCAAGGCATGCAAGAATGAATGGACAAAAATAAAAACAAACGCTAGATCACCAATGGCATGACAAAAGACAAAATATCTGAACATGACACACAAATCACACACCACCCCTAGGGTACGCCTCACTGTTGCCTTGCCTCGAAAGGTGATCGTCGAGTAGAGGATGTCTTAGTAAGTCCTCATGATCCGAGAACCTGGCATGAGGGTAGCTTCTAAGGTGTCTTCCCATTGCTCCGGTGATCACCATGTCCCGAACCTCGAATTGACCCGAACACCTCCAACGGTGGTGCTACCTACCTCTCAATGGTGGGATGGCATTACTTTAAAGGACATTTACACAGACGAATTCCTTAGGGTAGGTAGGTTCTCGTAGATACTTGCTCTAAATTTCAAAACAAATCAAAATATTTTTCACACCAACACATTTTCAAAAAGATTTCGAAAGCAATTTTTCAAACACTCTTGAGGACTGATACAAGAGTCGAACTGGAATTTTCAAAGAAACTTTTTAAAACCCACAGTTGAAAAGCAAACAAACCATTTTTGAAAACACAAGTGAGCAAGTATCTAAGAGCCCATGGATAACCATGGATAGAAAGGGTGCTAACACCTTCCCTTTCTATAACCTACCTCCCGAACCGAGAGCAATCTCTTTAAGGAATTTTTCTGTGCTTTTGTCCTTTCCATTTGGAGAAAATAAAAGACGGTGGCGACTCTTGCTTCCGCGATATTTCTTGAACCAGCTTTAAACAGTCAGTTCCAGATCCACCGATCACACATGGGCTTATGAAACCCCATAGGCTGCCACCTAGCCTGGCCCTATTCTGCACATATACATGTTTTTTGTAAGACACCACCCATCAACTCCAACGGGCTTGCATGCAATAATGAAAGGAATCCCAAAGGTTGTCACGTAGCCTGAGCCTATGTTGTAACAAAGGACACCTCTTATTCGCTAATTGGGGTGGCGACACCATTCATTTTTGTACTCTTTAGCCAAGTCCAATGGCGCCTCCCTTACTGTCCAATCGTGATACATGCATGGGCTGCCACCTAGCCTGCAAGAGTGACACCTTTCATTTTTTGTACATGCATGCATGCATATGTATAACCCCCTAAGCATGCAAATGTGACACTTCGCAGGCATGCAAGCACAAGCAACCACTACATCAAACTTATTTGCCTATAAATACATACCATATCATACATCTCTCACACCCACACAAGTCTCACTCTCTGCTACGAAATATTTCATAAGTTTATCATACTCTCTATCTCTTCCTAAGTCTTTCATACTCTCAAGCATTTTAAACAATGGCTCTTCTAACAATGGGCGATACTCACAGAGGCACAAGGGAAAACATTGCTGCATTTGTAAGTTTCTTCTTTGGTTATACATTTTTCATACTTCAAATAACGCGTTGTTCATCTTAATTAATCTTACACCTGTTACATTATGAACTCATGACACAAAAAGATTCAGAATCCGTTCGCACAACTATCTGGCTCCCGACCCATTTATCGTCCCTTATCTGGAATATGCAGGTTTTGGACATGTGATAAAGATCTCCAACTGCACCATTGACTCGAAGTTCATTCTTGCAATGTTGGAAAGGTGGAGACCGGAGACCCATACATTTCACCTACCAATAGGTGAATGTACCATCACGCTAGAGGATGTGTACATGCTACTGGGTCTCCCTGTCGACGGTAAGGCCGTGAACGGGTCGGTTCAACAACCCAACTCTCAGTGTGAAGAACTGTTGGGTAGGGATATGGTAGAAGGTGGTGGAGCAAGAGGGCAGGGAATACTACTCACTGAGCTGAAAAGTCATTATGCAAGTTTGGAGGATGGAGTCCTTAAACCCCGTCAACAACAACACTTTCGGTTTCCCGTACGCAACAAAGTAAGTCATCAAGTTATATCATTTATAATTATTCTGCTCTTCCCAAAATATATGCTAAGAATAACATGTTTCTCATTTCCTTTAGGTACTGCGTGAGGGGTATGGATTACGGCAAGAATCCAAGATTCAATGTCGCACTCTACCGCAATCTGTTGGATCACTTAGGCCCAGATGACGTACGTCGTAGCTTTTAACTTTTGTTCATTTAAATTATTTATACATTACTTTTGCGCTAACCTGATTTAAATTTTATCGCAGTTCGTCTGGAGACCATTTTTGGGTTTGGGCCATGATCCAAACCCGGAGGATGCAGCAACCTGGACTGCGAAGACTGCAATCATTCGGTTCAACATTATGGAGATGCACCACAGCGACCGTGTGAAGATGCAGTTCGGAATGCATCAAGAGATACCAAGTGATCCAACAGATTTGTCCCCATGGCATCTTAAAAGGGTCGACGCCCAGTGGGGTCTTACCAACTGGAAAGAGTTCGCTCCGGAATGGTGTAAGATGTGGCAGAGGCGTCACCGCTACGTCTTGCAATTCCCGGTTTTCCTTACTCAAGGTAACATGCGACACACGGATCAATATTTGTCGTGGTACAGGTCGGTTAGTAACCCAGAAATGCACGTGTCTCATCCAAGGTACTTGGTTGACCCACGCACACAATGGGCACAACCCTCAATTCCCCGTCAACAAACCCAAAACCCATCAACCTCCCACCAACCCCCAAGAAGAAACAGACCCACAAACACCCAACCACATTCCCCACCACAACACAACTACAATCAAATGCCGTACAACCAACCACAATCACCACCAAACTGCCAATACCCCGATATGCCTCAAACCCAACCACAATACCAACCCCAATACCAGCACACCCACATACCCCACACACAATTTCAGTCTTCTACATATCCCAATATGGCGCCCTCAACATCCAGTCTTAGCCCTGATATGGGAATGTCGGAAGATTACGACCAAGCCGACCAAACCTACCATCACCCACCATATCACCAAACCACCCAACATCCTCAATACCAAACACCCCAAGATCCATTTCCTTTCTACCCCCCGTACTCAGACGACCAATGCTACAGACCAACCATGGAACCCCACCCACCGCCAACACGACAAAACTTTGAGGGTATGGGTAACCGACTGTACCAGAGCGGATCTTCTAGATATGGAGATCTGACTGATTTTATGGATTCGGACCGCATTGACTTCGCTGGGCCATCGACCTTGCCGCAGCAGGAAACGCGCCGGCACCCAGCACGAGAAAGGCGAGGACGGGGATGCGGAACCGGGGGTCATTACCGGGTTCCGGGGGATCACTAATGTATCCATTTTTTTCCCAGTATTTTTGTATCCATTTTTTTTACTGTTATTTTAATGTAATACAGTTGGATGTATTTTTTTTTTTTTAATAAAAAGTTCATTTTGTTGATCTCTGTCCAACAGGCAATGCACAGAAAAAAAAATAAAAAAAAATTTTCCCCTAAAAATACACTTAGGCGCCATCTCACTTGGCTTAGGGCATGCCCTAAGCACATAGGCGCCAAGTGAGATGGCGCCTCCCTTAAAAAAATAGGTGCATGCGCCATTTCAGATGGCTCCTCCTTTGGGGAGTCATCTGAAACATGGTTATTTGCGTATTTTTTTCCGAAACCCGGTTATTTGGGAAATATTATTTTAATACTTGGTTATTAATAAAAAAAATTCAGATAACTAACTTGTTTTTTTTATTATTATTATACCCATATGGAGAATACAAATGCAACGCACAAGGATGTAATCGAACCTTTGATGCAACTAAGAGTTTGTGTGGACATATGCAAGCTCACAGGGATAAAAAAGAAAATGATCCAAAACAATGTTCAATATGTAGTGAAATCTTTTTAGGTGAAAGAGGTCTTAATATTTATAGGACGAGGATACATGGCGTAAGAGAATATCGTCTAGGAATTGATTTGAACCGTTTTCCTTAAGATATATATATATAATTAATATTTTTAATTAGGATTTTAGTTTATTTTAATTCATAAAATATATTTTTAAAACTTATTTATATGATTTGATTTGTTAACTATATCTTTCTATGCGCTCATTAACTAATGACACATCTATATATAATTAGAACACATTATTAGCCATTTTATTTTGAATTTCTTAAAATTTATATATTCTTTATCATCCTTTATAGCTTTAAATTAACGAAAATGATTGTATTCCACATCCTTGAATTCTCATTTAAAAGATATAATTAAGGCTTAATTTTTATTTTTATTTATTTTGCGCTGATTTTTAAACACATTAGCCAAAATGATTTTGGAATTATTTTGTGTATTTGATTTTGCTTTTAATAATTTATAACTTATATTTTTTATCGATCATTAATTTTTTGTAGGTTTATAATTTTTCAAAAGAATAATCCAATTAAAAATGTATAATTAAACTATGGTTAATTTTAAGTAAAGATATATTAGTTCTCTTTAATATTTTATATCTCTGTGCTTCTCTAAACTATGGTTGTAAAAAATATTTTATTAATTAGTCAACTTGTATAAAGAAAACTATGGATTATCATATTTAATTATCATTAACCTCATTGTAGTATCATTTAATTAAAATTTGTCACCACCAATTTTTGTGAGAATTATTTTTTTTTAAATCATGTATCTTTTATTAAAATTGTAACAAAAAGAAAAAATAATAATACCAAAATGTGGGAGACATCTTTTTATTTCAATCCAAAATCCCTTGTTTTTAAATAATGTAGAATATTGAGAATTAATTAACTTTGAAAATAATTATCAAATGAGATTATGTTTATTTGATTTTGTTTTATTTTTTCTTCATTGATTTAATTTTATTTGTTAAGGTAATTAAATATTTAGTTAGATTTGAATTTTTTTCATTTAATAATATTTTGGAAGAGAATAAATTTAAGAGATTTGTTTTTTTGATTGACTAAACCTAATTAACTAGTATAAATAGGATCCTTTCTTCTTATAAATGGGACACAACAAAAAACAATTGAATTAAGAAAGTCAGTGGGTCAGTATACTTTTTTATTTATTCTTTTATAATTTATATAATTTTATTATTGCTATTTTTTTCTCCGGATAATATATATGAGATAACTTGTTTGTTTTTCTCCGGAACCACCGTCCGCTGACCGGGCAGCGGAACCCCCGGCTAACTCTGCGTAGTGTGATCAATCGTCGAAATTTAATTTGCCTTTTTTTAATTAACAAAATTTAAACTAATAATAAAAGTGTGTTTATTATTATTGTCTTGTGGTGATCAGTTATGGCCTTAGTTTTTTCCTTTATTTTGTTTTGGGATTGTAAAATACGGCCTGCGTGTCGTGCCTCTCTCTAAAATTCTTGATGTAACTTCTTTTCTCATCTCACTCTCTCGTATGTAAAACGAGTTTCTTTTATGTAATGTAATGTTATGAAGAAAGAGAAGAATACAATATCAAAGGAGGATAACCTTGGAGATCTTGCATGGAGAAGTTTAGATCGTTATTAGGTTAGCTTAGGTTCTCTCATTGGCTTGGGAGAACAATTGCGCTAGGGGCCATAACTGTATCCTTTTATGTATATTGATGCATGTGTTTGTATGTTGATGCATGAGAGAGACGAATTGCATGTTAAGCCAGTGAGATCAAACTAATAACAAAACCCCTCAAGTTAAATATTAAGTTCATGCTTTCCAAGTTTTAGCACTCATCAAGACTAGTATCGAACAATGTAGGTTTCGCCTACGCGAGGTGCATGTTCTATATTAGTAAGGTGCGATGGGATAATTGTAATATCCAACTGCTAAAACAATGGGTTAAACTTAACTAAATACACTATAATAAGATTATACATGTTTAGAAGCAAGAGTTGGGAATGATTCATATGATGAATTAGAATAAGGAGTTATTCACCCAACTGAAAATATTCGAGAGTTGTATGAGATACAATTGGAAGGAGTTCCTACCTAAATAACCTAGTGTTATACCCCAAAATTTGCCCTCCCATATTCTTCAAGAAATTGCCAAGCCAAGTCACAAAATTCCCCAAGGGTTGTGCAGTGCAACAGTCTCCTAAACAGTCAAAATTAGGGTTTTGAGTCTGATCAAGAAAATGAAGTTTTCAAAAGCTCAATCAAGTCTCATATGCTTACAAACATGGTCAAGCATCCTCATATCAAGTTTCATGGCATTCAGCTCAAGATTGCACAGTCAAAACCCTAAATTGCACTACAGTCAACTGTAGGGGCAAAATGGTCATTTGGCAGTCAAAAGTTCAAATTTTTGGTCAATATATCATTTTGAAGCCACAAACATCATTTGATCAATGCTTGATCATGATTCTCAAAATTTGGCTCAGAAATCATCAAAGATGCAAAAGTTGCTATATTTGGACAGCTGAAAAAGTCAACTGAAATTGACCAGGGCATAACTTTCACATGGATTGTCATAAAAATTCCATCCAAAGCTCATTTTGAAGAGAAAGACATTTCCTACAACTCATCTTCATACTTCAAGTCCAAGAAATGCTCTCACAAAAAGTTATCAATTTCAACATTATAGGTCATTTTCAAAAGTCAACAAAAAGGGACTTTAAGTCAAAGACCATAACTTGAGATTGGTGAATCAAAATGACATGGGACCAAAGGCATTGGTTAAAGGACTCAAAGACCTTTCCAAAATGTCCAAGAACATGTGAAAAGCTTAAAAATTGAGCAAGTTATGCCTTGTAGAAGTTGGGAAATTTTTGTGAAATGGCAAAAGTCAACTATCTTTGAAAATCCAATTTTTGACAAAAGGGCCCCATTTTTTCCACTTGGTTCATCCTTGTCATGCCACACACGTGTCCCATGATTAGTTTCAAGACCAAATATTGATTTTTTTATTTTATTTAATTTTTGATGATTTAATTCATTTTAATTCTTTGAAAATTCAAATAAAATTTAAAAACCAATGGAATAGTGTCATGTGAACTTGGACAATTCCTATGTATCATGAACCAACTCAAGAAATCAGGCTAGGGTTCATTTGCACACTAGGTCTAGGTTTTGGCTAAAAAGGAGGAAAAATGGTTAATGGAAGAAACCCTAAGACCAATTCTTTCCCAAGCATGAATTAAGGTCAGTTAGCAAGCTAATTTCCATCCATTATGATCACTGAGTCCAACCCTAACCATAACATAGCAAAAGGCTCGCTCAAAAGCCATTGGACAATTTGAAATTTTGGCCATATAATGCAAAACTGAAATCACTACTAGAGAGTTTTTCAAGCCTTAATTCTTGGTCCATTAGCATCTTGGACAATCACTGAACACATCCCAACCCTTAACCTCAATCAAAACGCGAAGAAACGGTAGTTACCACTCAAACTGTACAGAAGAATTTTTGAAATCGTACTCTCCATTTTAAGCATCTTCATTGCATTTCAATTGTACATTCTTGTTCCATGTGAAGTTTCTAAGCTAACCATAATTGTTAATTGCATTTTCGTGCACTTTTGGCCAAGTTACCATGTTTGGTTTTTAGGGTTTCCAGCTTCTTGAATTGGGGCTTTTACAACGAAGCAAAATTAGGATTCCAAACTGTGACCATTGGATTAAGCAGGTTGAGACGAAGAATAAACACTACTCGCGCCCAATTTATTGGTCTTATAATGCTAATCGCTATTTTCCTAAAGGTGACTTTAACCCACGCGTGAAAACTGTGGCCATAGTGTTTTATGTTTCAGGGCACACGAGGAAGAAGAAGGCGTGGCGAAGCGTGATTCGTTCATTTGAATTTCGCGCGCCCTCCACTAACTTTTCTATTTTTTCTTTTTATTATTTATGTGCCATAATATATTAAATGAAATATAAGTGGTTCAGTGGCAGAGGGAAACGCTTGCAATGCTTATGACCTGGGTTCGAATCCCAGGCCTTGTAAAATTCCATATTATTTTTCCAAACAAGATTCTGTGCTTTGCTAATGTCCAGGTGCACCATAGGCCATCATGATCCAAACGCATACGTGTCCTAGATGATCATCTAAGGGCTCAGAATCAAGGAATACCATGAGGACAAGTCAACAGGCGTGCACGTGGCTTAGAAAGTCAACAAATTGCCAGCAAATGGGCCAGGCTTTTCAAATCCACACCCCCTGGTTTGCTTTATCATTTTTATTTTTATTCTTTCTTTTATTTCTTATACTTGCTATTTATTTAATTAATTAATTTATTTTTCTACAAAACATAAAAAACATTCAAAAAAATCAGAAAAGTCAAAAATTTTAATAATTATTTTATTTTAAATATTGTTTTTTTGTATAAATAATAACATGTAAAATGTTTAGTTTAATTAAGTTTTCAACTTTAATTCCTTTTAATAAAAATAAAAAAAAACAAAAACATAGAACTAGGTTAATTAACAATGTTCATTTTTTTCTTTTTTTTATAATATAATTATTAATTTATTCTATAAATAACTTAGATTTAAATTAGGTTAAAAATTAAATCTTTTTTCATAATAAACTTAAAAAACATTAGAATTAGCATTTTAGTTTTAATTAATTTGTCTTTTTTTCTTTTAAATCCAAAAAACACAAAAATACTATTTTTCATTTAATTTTAATTTTAGATTCCTTGATTAATTTTAATTGTTTGTAAAAGGGTCCAACGCCCTAGTTTTGTTTAATCTCTTTATTTCGCGCATTTATTTTGTATTGTTTAAATAATTCTGTATATGCCCCAAAGCCATGTAATTAAAATTCTCGCACTTTTATTTATTCGCTTTATTTATTTTCAGTCAAATCGGGTTCGGTTTTTTGGCGATGTGGACCCGCGCCGGTTGTAATAATTTAGGTTTATTTTCTTGCAAATATATAACTGTTAAACAATAACATGAAAGAATGAATGCCCAAAAATAAAATCGAATCGTTAGATCACCAATGCATGACAAGACAAACAATAAACTGAAAATGACACACGGACCGCACACACCACCCCTAGGGTACGCCTCACTGTTGCCTTTCGAAAGGTGATCGTCGAGTAGAGGACGTTTTAGTAAGTCCTTATGTTCCATTGATCTAGTTGCCTCGAATAAGCTGCCTCGGAATAAAAGATCAATGGCATAAGGGTAGCTTCTAAGGTGTCTTCCCATTGCTTCGGTGATCACCATGTCCCTAAAACCCGGATTGACCCGAACACCTCCAACGGTGGTGCTACCTACCTCTCAATGGTGGGATGGCACCACTTTAAAGGACTCTTACACAGACGAATTCCTTAGGGTAGGTAGGTTCTCGTAGGTACTTGCTCTCTTCAAAAACAAAACAACTAATACTTTTCACACTAACACTTTCAAAAACTTTCAAAACAAACTTTTCAAAACACTCTGACGTACGAGTTAAACTGAAACTTTTCAAAGAATATTTTTTAAACTCACATTGAAAAGCAAGCAAACAATTTTGAAAACACATTGAGCAAATACCTAAGAGCCCATGGATAACCATGGATAGAAAGGGTGCTAACACCTTCCCTTTCTATAACCTACCTCCCGAACCGAGAGCAATCTCTTTAAAGGAATTTTTCTGTGCTTTTGTCCTTTCCTATTGGAGAAAATAAAAGACGGTGGCGACTCTTGCTTACCGCGACATTTCGCGAACCAGCTTTAAAACAGTCAGTTCCAGATCCACCGATCACAGAACTGGCGACTCTGCTGGGGACAAACTTAAAGTGAGGTGTACCTTAGGGCTAGTTCACAACTGTGTTTTCAATTGTATTCTTTGCTTGCTTTAAAATTGTGGGACCGTCTTGGGAGTTCTATAGATCCTAACCCGGATCTGGGGGATACCCTTTTAGAAAGTAGCAACAAGGCTGTGAGGGAACTGTGCGGGGTATACCGACATGGTTGAAACAGTCTGCTACGTTGATGTGGCACTTTGGTGTGTACCGGTAACCCTTGAGTCAGTCAAGGAGAGTACGGGGCCTCCATGTGGTGTCATGAAGCATCAACAGACCTTAGGAACCTTAAGTGAACCATCTTGGCCTCTTTAGGGTAGTGAGATAACTGACTTTGGTGCAGTCCGAGGTTGGTTGATACTCGATACTACACTCAATTGAGGGTTGCTTTCCTGGAATATTTCGGTCGCCAGTTCAGTGGCTAAATCGAAACGATGAACAATGAAAGCAATCCCGTGATATTGGGAACCTTAGAACCCGGTTACTTTGATTAGGACAGGTTGAACCTACCAACTTCAAGAGGGTACTACCCAGACCCCATGCTGGCCTTAAACCTTAAGGGCCTGTCTTGTGTGCCTTGTATGCCTTACATGTTTGTCTTTGTAAATATCTGTGGTATGTTTAATCATAGCATCATGACATCATCCAGCATCATACGCATTGACTAACCATTTCAGGGGTTCGAATTTTCATCTTTGTTCTTGTTTTGTAGGACATGGAAACTGTTCGTAGAAAGACAATTCCAATCAGTCTTGTAAGGATCCCTCCTCAGCTTAAGGAGCTTATATCTAGGATTCCCGAGAACTCTTCATTCAGTGAAAGGCATGGAAGCCTCATCAGCTTGGTCAACACCAACATTGAGGAAGATATGATAAAGGTCCTGTTCCAATTCTTTGACCCTCTGCATCACTGTTTCACCTTCTTGGACTATCAGTTGGTACCTACATTGGAGGAGTTCTCCCGACTCCTGAAGATCCCTATCCTTGATCAGCTACCCTACAACGGTACAGAAAAGGAACCTAAGCTCGAAGAGATTGCTAAAGCCTTGCACCTACAGTCATCTGACCTCAAGGGACATTGGGAAGTTAGAAGTGGTATCAAAGGGTTCTTAGCCAGATTTCTGTTTGAAAAGGCCTATGAATGTTGGAACTCCCTTGACTTACAAGCTTTTGAAAAGGTTGTGGACCTCCTTGTTTATGGTTTGGTGTTGTTCCCTAACCCAGATCAGCTCATTGATATCAGTGCTGTCCAGATCTTTATGTCCCGGAATCCTATACCTACGTTGCTGGGGGACCTCCTTCACTCATGTTACACTCGAACCATGAGAAAAAGAGGTGTCCTTATGTGTTGCACTCCTCTCCTGGGAAAGTGGTTTATTTCGCACCTTCCACAATCAGTCCTGAAGAATGAGCGGGGTTTGAGATGGTCACAACGGTTGATGGCTCTTACACATGCAGATATACATTGGTGCCCTAGGTCCAGAGAAGATGTCACTATCATTGATCGTTGCGGGGAGTATCCTAATGTTCCTTTACTTGGAATCAGAGGGGGTATTACTTATAGTCCATGCCTGGCTTGGAGACAATTTGGTTATGCTCGGAGGGATGGTCCTCATGACATGTTGATTCCTGACATAGTTTTTGACTTCGACAACGATACTCAAGGACTTCGCCAGAGATTTATCAGAGCTTGGAGGATGCCTAGTAGGATAGACAGCAAGACACTGGGGCACAGGAACTCCATCCCTTTGGAGCCTTACCTCAAGTGGGTACGAGCCCGCTCTCAGAAATTAGTAATGCCTTATCCTCACATGCTTCCAGTAATCAAAGAGCCTGCCTTGGAAGGAGAAGTGTCTCATGTTATTCAGCACCCTGATATGCCCACATCCTGGGAAGAGATGCAGAAGAGTTGGATCCAGCTTAAGGAAGAGCGGAATTCTCTTGAGACTAGTTTGCATGCCAGTGAAAGGAAGGTCTTGGAGCTCACCCGCCTGTTGCATGAGGAAAGGAATCTCAACACTTACATAGCTCCAAAGAAGATGCGCAACATATTTTGGATGTGATTTGATCTTTTTGTACTTTTGCCCATGAGGCTTTGATGTATTAAACAATGATTTTCTTAATAATAATGTGTGTTCCTTTTGGTCTACGACAAATTTGAATTTTCGAACTCTTGAATGCATTGCATAAACACATATCATTCATCATGTGCATCATAGGTACTCTTCTTTTCAGGTTGTTTACCGTTCTTCGCTGTTTATTTCAGCATCATGAATCCTGAATCATCAACCGATGCGTCTATCAAGGCTCTTCAGGCGCAAAATGTCCAGTTTCAGGCGCAAAACGCCCAATTTCAGGAGCTGATCAAGGGCTTGACTCAGGGTCAACAAGAGTTGAAGACCATGCTTTTGAAGAAGACTAAGAAGAAGAGGAGGACTGTGCTATTTAACACTGGGCGCAGACTCGGGAACACTTTGGTTGAAGCTGAAAGGACTCCTCCATCTGTGACGGAAGGTAGTCACCATGAAAGGGAGGTCACTACTCCTGTGGGCTCTGATACTGAAACAGACTTCAATGACGACCAGTACCCTCCTGCTGAAGACCGGTACAAACAGCTGGAAGATAGATTAAAGGCTGTGGAAGTTCAACGGGTGCCTGGATTGGATTTCGGAGACTTGGGGTTATCTACTGGGGTGGTGATCCCCCACAAGTTCAAAACACCTGCCTTTGTGAAGTATGATGGGGCTTCCTGTCCCAAGATGCACCTCCGTTCTTATGTAAGGAAGATCCAGCCTTACACAGCAGACAAGAACCTTTGGATCCACTTCTTCCAGGAGAGTCTTTCAGGGACTCACCTCGATTGGTTCTATCAGCTAGATGGAATCAGCATTCGTAACTGGGAGGATCTGGCCACTGCTTTTTACAAGCAGTATCAGTATAATGCCGACCTCACTCCTACGCGTACCCAGCTCCAGGGTATGTCACTAGGGTCGGGTGAAGGTTTTAAGGAGTACGCTCAGAAATGGAGAGACCTGGCTGGCAGGGTGCAGCCACCATTGACGGATCGGGAGCTGGTAGATATGTTCTTGGGGACCTTATCTGGTCCATTTTTCAATCATCTCATTGGTAATTCCTCTGCTGGGTTTACCGATCTAATCCTGACTGGTGAAAGGATTGAGGCCGGTATAAAATCGGGGAAGATACAGAAAGTTGCCTCCTCCAGTACTGAGAAGAAACCCTTCAAAAAGGAGGCTAGTGCTGTATATAACTCCCGGAGAACAGAGCGACCTGAACACCGCCAATCTGTCAGTGCGGTAATGATTGCCAAACCTGCTGCCGCTCCTCGGCCAACTAATCCTCAAAAGTTTGAAAGACCCCGGAGAGAGTTTACCCGGTTAAGCATGACCTTATCACAGATCCTGCCACAGTTGCTATCCACCAATTTAGTGACTGTCAGGGAGGCTCCAAAGTTTCCCAATACTGCGTCCCCCAAGTTTAATCCAAATGCTCGCTGTGCTTACCATTCAGATAGCCCGGGGCACTCTACTGATGACTGTTGGGCACTAAAGAACAAGCTGCAGGACCTTATTGACGCCAAGGAGGTACAGTTTGAGGCATCTGACAAGCCTAATGTGGTGGCGGCTCCCCTACCTGCTCATGGAGTGAATGCTATTGGAGACGAAGACGAAGTGGATGATGCTGAGTTTGATAGCTGGATCTACCCGACAACCGACAGTGGGCCTAACAATTGGAGTGCAAAAGACAATCTCTCTGTTTCTATTGTTCCTCAGTAATGAATTTCTTTGTTTTTTTGATTTGTAATAAACAATAATTTGAGACTATATGGCCCGGTGTCTTACCCGGGGCACCGTGGTTTTTATTTGTGAGGGCTTTTGTTTGTCACCATCATATATCATGAATAAAAGCATTGGACGTTTTTCACAATTCAAATTTTGCGCTCCTTTTCTTTCCTTTCTTTACATATTGCAAAACAGCTGTATTTACACACACACTCACTCATACAGGTTTCAATCCACTCTGGATCTCACTGGTAACGACTCTGCTACTGCCAGTTATGACTTCGAAAATCCGATCAACTTAGCCGAAGACGAAGGTGAAGATGATTGCGAAGTGCCTGGTGAACTTGCAAGACTGTTACAACAGGAGGAGAGGGCAATTCAACCCCATGAAGAGCCAGTGGAAATAATAAACTTGGGTACTGAGGAAGACAAGAAAGAGGTGAAGATTGGTGCCAACCTAGAGCTCAGCGTGAAGCAACGGTTGACTCAGATGCTGCATGACTATAAAGAAATCTTTGCCTGGTCCTACGAAGATATGCCCGGATTGGATACCGACATTGTGGTCCATCACTTACCAACTAAAGAAGATTTCCCTCCGGTTAAGCAAAAAGTCCGCCGTATGCGTCCAGAGATGTCTGAGAAGATTAAGGCCGAGGTTATGAAGCAGTTTGATGCCGGGTTTCTTGCAGTGACTTCTTACCCTCAGTGGGTTGCTAATGTGGTGCCGGTACCTAAGAAGGACGGCAAGGTCAGGATGTGTGTCGATTACAGGGATCTGAACAGGGCCAGCCCCAAGGATGACTTCCCTCTACCCCACATTGATGTCCTTGTTGATAATACCGCTCAGCATAAAGTGTTCTCTTTTATGGATGGTTTTTCAGGCTACAATCAAATCAAGATGGCACCTGAAGACATGGAAAAGACTACCTTTGTTACTCAGTGGGGCACCTTCTGTTACAAGGTCATGCCGTTCGGGTTAAAGAACGCTGGGGCAACCTACCAACGTGCCATGGTTACCTTATTTCATGATATGATCCATCATGAGATCGAAGTGTATGTGGACGACATGATCGCTAGGTCCCAGACTGAGGAAGAACACCTAGATCATCTGCAGAAATTGTTTGACCGGTTGAAACTGTACAAGCTGAGATTGAATCCGAACAAGTGCACCTTCGGGGTAAGATCTGGGAAATTGCTAGGCTTCGTGGTTAGTGATAAAGGTATTCAAGTGGACCCTGCTAAGGTCAAAGCCATTCAAGAGATGCCAGTTCCTAAGACAGAGAAGGAAGTCAGAGGCTTTTTAGGACGCCTGAATTACATTGCTCGCTTCATATCTCACTTAACTGCTACCTGTGAACCAATCTTCAAGCTGCTGAAGAAAGATCAGGTAGTACGTTGGAATGATGAATGTCAGGCTGCTTTCGACAGAATCAAAGAATATCTCCAAGAACCACCCATCCTTATGCCACCAGTTGAAGGGAGACCTTTGATACTTTACCTGACAGTGCTTGATAATGCAATGGGGTGTGTGCTAGGGCAGCATGACGAGTCTGGCCGAAAAGAGCATGCCATTTATTACCTTAGCAAAAAGTTTACCGACTGTGAGACCCGATACTCACTGCTTGAGAAAACTTGCTGCGCTTTGGTATGGGCCGCTCGCCGGCTGAGACAGTATATGCTGACTCACACTACCTTGTTGATCTCAAAAATGGATCCTATAAAGTACATATTCGAAAAACCTGCTCTGTCTGGGAGAATTGCAAGATGGCAGATGATCTTGACGGAATACGACATTCAGTACACAACCCAGAAAGCCATCAAGGGAAGTGTATTGGCAGACCACCTAGCACATCAAGCTGTGGATGACTACCAATCAATGAACTTCGAGTTTCCAGATGAAAGCATTATGATAGTAACTGACTGTGAAATACCTGGACCGGATGAAGGACCTGAACCAGGATCCCGATGGTCTATGCACTTTGACGGAGCCTCCAATGCTTTGGGAAATGGTATCGGCGCCATAATCGTATCTCCACAAGGTACTCATACTCCACTCACCGCCCGGCTGTGTTTCAACTGTACCAACAACATGGCGGAGTATGAAGCGTGTATTATGGGTCTTCAAGCTGCGATCGACCTGAGGATCAAATTTCTGAGTGTCTTCGGAGATTCCGCTCTTGTGATCAATCAGATCAAAGGAGAATGGGATACGAAACACCCAAACTTGATTCCTTACAGAGAATGCGTGTTGGCCCTGATCCCCCACTTCACAGAGATAACATTTGAGCACTTTCCAAGAGAAGAGAATCAGCTGGCGGACGCGTTAGCTACAATGTCTTCAATGTTCAAGGTTAAATGGGATAACGAAGCTCCCCGGATCATCATCTGGAAACTGGACGAACCGGCATACTGTTGTGATCTCGAAACTGAATTGGTGACTGAGAAGCCTTGGTATCACGAAGTGAAGAGATATCTGGAAGTTCAGGAATACCCTGAAGGTGCCTCTGTCAATGATAAGAAATTTCTGAGGAGGTTTGCAGCCAAGTTCTTCCTTAGCAATGGCATTTTGTACAAGCGAAACCAGGATTCAACCTTACTGCGTTGTGTGGATAAGACTGAAGCAGAAAGAATCATGGAAGAGCTACATGAAGGGACCTTTGGTACACACTCCAGTGGACATACCATGGCAAAGAAGATCCTACGGGCAGGGTATTACTGGTCCACCATGGAAGCTGATTGCTACCAACATTCTAGGACATGCCACAAATGCCAGATCTACGCAGACAAGGTGCATGTTCCTCCGGTTCCCCTGAATGTTCTGACGGCGCCTTGGCCATTTGCAATGTGGGGCATAGACATGATCGGTGAGATTAAACCTACGGCATCTAATGGACATCGCTTCATCCTAGTGGCGATTGATTATTTTACGAAGTGGGTTGAGGCAGCATCCTATGCTACGGTAACCAAGACTGTTGTGGCACGGTTCATTCGGCACAATCTGATCTGTCGGTACGGTGTCCCTGAGCGGATTATTACAGATAACGGTACCAATCTGAACAATAAGATGATCGCTGAGCTCTGCGAACAGTTCAAGATACAGCACCACAATTCCTCTCCTTATAGACCGAAGATGAATGGGGCTGTAGAGGCAGCTAATAAAAACATCAAGAAGATCGTGCAGAAGATGACAGTAACGTATAAAGATTGGCACGAGATGTTACCGTTCGCTCTGCATGGGTATCGTACCTCAGCTAGGACGTCAACCGGGGCAACTCCCTTCTCTCTGGTTTATGGCATGGAGGCAGTCTTGCCGATCGAAGTGCAAATTCCCTCTCTCCGGATAATGAAGGATGCAAATCTGAACGAAGATGATTGGATCCAGACACGACTTGACCAACTCAACCTCATTGATGAAAAGAGACTTGCTGCTATCTGTCATGGTCAGACGTATCAGAAACGGATGATCAGGGCATTTAACAAAAAGGTCAGGCCGCAGGAATACCAAGTCGGGGATCTGGTTATCAAGAGAATCATCCTTCCTCAGAGTGATCCAAGGGGCAAATGGACCCCTACGTACGAAGGGCCATTTGTGGTTAAGCATGTGTTCTCAGGAGGAGCAATGATCTTAACCAATATGGATGGTGACGACCTTCCTCACCCTGCCAATGCAGACATAGTTAAAAAATACTACGCATGAAAAAAGACCCGCTAGGCTGACATGCCTAGGCAAAAATTAGGGCTTCCCGTCGAACCAAAAGGGTTCGGGCAAAATGAAGGGATGAAAATGAAAAAATCTGTACACCCGGCAAGTCGAAAACCTGAAAAGGCGGCTTGGGCAAAAATGGGTATCCCGGTGGACTGAAAACCCGAAAGGGCAGTCCAGGCAAAAATTAGGGATAAAAGCGTAATACTATGTCTCATCGGATCACTTTGCATCCAGAATCCGGTATCTACATCAAGACGGCATCGATCAGTCAGCTTCACCTTCAACTAAAGTCATCAAGTGATGGGACGCACGGGGCATAAAGGCAATAGCGAAGTTGAAACCCAGTGGATCATTCATCTTTCACACAGCTGTTTTATTTTCTTTTGTACAAAACTTGTATAAACTCTCTTGTTCGGCGACGTTCCGCTTACCAGGACGTCAGCCTCTTGTACACAAAACGCCTGTTCACAGGCTATTCAAAATCAATACAAATATACTTTTCAGTTAAACGTGCCAACTGTTTTCTTTTTCTGTTTTATTTTGCGAAGAACGTCCAAGGTTCAATTTGTGATATATGCATTGACAATAATTTGCTAGCTCATAAATATTTGCATACGAAACAAAGAATTAATTGCAGGTGACACTAGAAACAGGGGCAATAAAGAGTTGTCTGAGCAGTCTAATTGTTCTATCCTCCAAGGTACCAAGGTAGGTTCAGCTAAAGAACCTGACCAGACATCTTAAATTCCCCAGAGGACAGCAAGTCAGTGCATTCTTCCCCAAACAAAGTTAATAAGTCTCAAGGAAATTGGGTATCCTCCAGTAGATCCCAAGATTCCCCCAGCAGCATATATTCTTAACAAGCATCCCCGGCAGTCTTGGTCTAAAGATTGTTCCCCGGCGGCATACATCAATATTCAAAGGAACCACTTCCCCAGCATATCTTAAATTCCCCAGGAGAGTCCCATCCAAGTTCCCCAGGAAAGATGGAATTCATCTCCCCAAGCAGTAAGCTTATCCCCAGTAGATTCTGGAAGCTTATCCCCTCGCAGAGCACGAACGCGTCGTCCGGCTTTGTTTAAAGAGGTATTTCCTTAACAGGATATAACTGGGTTATCCTCAGCCAAAAGCCACGGAAAGGTCGTCGTCAACATAATTCCTGCCTATCCCCAGCGAAGTCTATTCACACTTCCAGTACAACAACGGTATCCCCAACAGAGTTACTATCAACATTCAGCAAGGCATCACTCTTCCCACAGAGTATTGCTTCCCAGTATGGTCGTCAGAGTATCTTTTCTCCCCGCAGAATCGTCCTTGCCAAGTTTATTCCGCAACGGAGTCATCTTCTCCTACCGGTATTCTTGCAACTATCATCCCCAGCGGAAGTACAAGTTTATTCCTCAATATCAGCCCAGGATACGACTTCCCGGCACCCGTCAAGGATTTACTTTCTTAGACGAAAACATACATAAAACATCACATACATCATTATAGCATGCATAACACACTGCATCATACAAATCTCAGTTATGTTGAGAACATCATTGCTTGATCCATATCATGCATTGCATATGACTGACTTTTACCTTTCAGGAAAGATCCAGTTAAGTTCTCAAGCTACATTTCAAGACCTAGACCGGTTCAGTTAAATCGTCCCAAGATTTTCCTGATTGCTTATCCAGTCAAAGGCCTCCTCTGGTTCAGTTAAATCGTCCCAAGATTTTCCTGATTGCTTATCCAGTGGAAGACATTTCAAGACCTAGACCGGTTCAGTTAAATCGTCCCAAGATTTTCCTGATTGCTTATCCAGTCAAAGGCCTCCTCTGGTTCAGTTAAATCGTCCCAAGATTTTCCTGATTGCTTATCCAGTGGAAGACATTTCAAGACCTAGACCGGTTCAGTTAAATCGTCCCAAGATTTTCCTGATTGCTTATCCAGTCTAAGGCCTTCTCTGGTTCAGTTAAATCGTCCCAAGATTTTCCTGATTGCTTATCCAGTTGAAGACATTTCAAGACCTAGACCGGTTCAGTTAAATCGTCCTAAGATTTTTCTGATTCTTACCCAGTCAAAGGCCTCTCTGGTTCAGTCAGATCGACCCTAAGATCTCCCTGATTCTTATCCCAGTAGAAGACACCCCAGATTTTTCTCAACGAGCGTTGTTGAAGTTAAAGTCGCCCAAGGCTCTCTTACCATTCATGCTAAGGTAGTAATCATCCCTGGTTCTTGCATCGCCGTTTGAAGCTCCAGACTCAGCT
The DNA here is from genome assembly GCA_948472305.1 of Vicia faba. Taxonomy (NCBI): domain Eukaryota; kingdom Viridiplantae; phylum Streptophyta; class Magnoliopsida; order Fabales; family Fabaceae; genus Vicia; species Vicia faba. The sequence continues at coordinate 20,850 of CATIWC010002303.1, read as the reverse complement.
CCTGTAACCAGTCAGGACACATCTATACCAGGCATCTAAAAATCAGCTCCTGCAACGTGTCAGGTACTCATTTTCTGTTTTGCAGGTATGCAGGTTCTAGCGAAGGAATCTCTTACGCAATCAAAACATCCAGATGGCATCTATAAGCCCATTACCCTCATTGCCAACATGTGAGCGCAAATTTCCGGGCACTCTAGTGTCCAATCATCTTTTACCCTCGGATTACGAAAGGCACGTCAGCCAATCTACATCCTCAGGTCTAAGAAGATTGAACAGGGGCAACTGTTATACCCCAAAATTTGCCCTCCCATATTCTTCAAGAAATTGCCAAGCCAAGTCACAAAATTCCCCAAGGGTTGTGCAGTGCAACAGTCTCCTAAACAGTCAAAATTAGGGTTTTGAGTCTGATCAAGAAAATGAAGTTTTCAAAGGCTCAATCAAGTCTCATATGCTTACAAACATGGTCAAGCATCCTCATATCAAGTTTCATGGCATTCAGCTCAAGATTGCACAGTCAAAACCCTAAATTGCACTACAGTCAACTGTAGGGGCAAAATGGTCATTTGGCAGTCAAAAGTTCAAATTTTTGGTCAATATATCATTTTGAAGCCACAAACATCATTTGATCAATGCTTGATCATGATTCTCAAAATTTGGCTCAGAAATCATCAAAGATGCAAAAGTTGCTATATTTGGACAGCTGAAAAAGTCAACTGAAATTGACCAGGGCATAACTTTCACATGGATTGTCAGAAAAATTCCATCCAAAGCTCATTTTGAAGAGAAAGACATTTCCTACAACTCATCTTCATACTTCAAGTCCAAGAAATGCTCTCACAAAAAGTTATCAATTTCAACATTATAGGTCATTTTCAAAAGTCAACAAAAAGGGACTTTAAGTCAAAGACCATAACTTGAGATTGGTGAATCAAAATGACATGGGACCAAAGGCATTGGTTAAAGGACTCAAAGACCTTTCCAAAATGTCCAAGAACATGTGAAAATCTTAAAAATTGAGCAAGTTATGCCTTGTAGAAGTTGGGAAATTTTTGTGAAATGGCAAAAGTCAACTATCTTTGAAAATCCAATTTTTGACAAAAGGGCCCCATTTTTTCCACTTGGTTCATCCTTGTCATGCCACACACGTGTCCCATGATTAGTTTCAAGACCAAATATTGATTTTTTTATTTTATTTAATTTTTGATGATTTAATTCATTTTAATTCTTTGAAAATTCAAATAAAATTTAAAAACCAATGGAATAGTGTCATGTGAACTTGGACAATTCCTATGTATCATGAACCAACTCAAGAAATCAGGCTAGGGTTCATTTGCACACTAGGTCTAGGTTTTGGCTAAAAAGGAGGAAAAATGGTTAATGGAAGAAACCCTAAGACCAATTCTTTCCCAAGCATGAATTAAGGTCAGTTAGCAAGCTAATTTCCATCCATTATGATCACTGAGTCCAACCCTAACCATAACATAGCAAAAGGCTCGCTCAAAAGCCATTGGACAATTTGAAATTTTGGCCATATAATGCAAAACTGAAATCACTACTAGAGAGTTTTTCAAGCCTTAATTCTTGGTCCATTAGCATCTTGGACAATCACTGAACACATCCCAACCCTTAACCTCAATCAAAACGCGAAGAAACGGTAGTTACCACTCAAACTGTACAGAAGAATTTTTGAAATCGTACTCTCCATTTTAAGCATCTTCATTGCATTTCAATTGTACATTCTTGTTCCATGTGAAGTTTCTAAGCTAACCATAATTGTTAATTGCATTTTCGTGCACTTTTGGCCAAGTTACCATGTTTGGTTTTTAGGGTTTCCAGCTTCTTGAATTGGGGCTTTTACAACGAAGCAAAATTAGGATTCCAAACTGTGACCATTGGATTAAGCAGGTTGAGACGAAGAATAAACACTACTCGCGCCCAATTTATTGGTCTTATAATGCTAATCGCTATTTTCCTAAAGGTGACTTTAACCCACGCGTGAAAACTGTGGCCATAGTGTTTTATGTTTCAGGGCACACGAGGAAGAAGAAGGCGTGGCGAAGCGTGATTCGTTCATTTGAATTTCGCGCGCCCTCCACTAACTTTTCTATTTTTTCTTTTTATTATTTATGTGCCATAATATATTAAATGAAATATAAGTGGTTCAGTGGCAGAGGGAAACGCTTGCAATGCTTATGACCTGGGTTCGAATCCCAGGCCTTGTAAAATTCCATATTATTTTTCCAAACAAGATTCTGTGCTTTGCTAATGTCCAGGTGCACCATAGGCCATCATGATCCAAACGCATACGTGTCCTAGATGATCATCTAAGGGCTCAGAATCAAGGAATACCATGAGGACAAGTCAACAGGCGTGCACGTGGCTTAGAAAGTCAACAAATTGCCAGCAAATGGGCCAGGCTTTTCAAATCCACACCCCCCTGGTTTGCTTTATCATTTTTATTTTTATTCTTTCTTTTATTTCTTATACTTGCTATTTATTTAATTAATTAATTTATTTTTCTACAAAACATAAAAAACATTCAAAAAAATCAGAAAAGTCAAAAATTTTAATAATTATTTTATTTTAAATATTGTTTTTTTGTATAAATAATAACATGTAAAATGTTTAGTTTAATTAAGTTTTCAACTTTAATTCCTTTTAATAAAAATAAAAAAAAACAAAAACATAGAACTAGGTTAATTAACAATGTTCATTTTTTTCTTTTTTTTATAATATAATTATTAATTTATTCTATAAATAACTTAGATTTAAATTAGGTTAAAAATTAAATCTTTTTTCATAATAAACTTAAAAAACATTAGAATTAGCATTTTAGTTTTAATTAATTTGTCTTTTTTTCTTTTAAATCCAAAAAACACAAAAATACTATTTTTCATTTAATTTTAATTTTAGATTCCTTGATTAATTTTAATTGTTTGTAAAAGGGTCCAACGCCCTAGTTTTGTTTAATCTCTTTATTTCGCGCATTTATTTTGTATTGTTTAAATAATTCTGTATATGCCCCAAAGCCATGTAATTAAAATTCTCGCACTTTTATTTATTCGCTTTATTTATTTTCAGTCAAATCGGGTTTGGTTTTTTGGCGATGTGGACCCGCGCCGGTTGTAATAATTTAGGTTTATTTTCTTGCAAATATATAACTGTTAAACAATAACATGAAAGAATGAATGCCCAAAAATAAAATCGAATCGTTAGATCACCAATGCATGACAAGACAAACAATAAACTGAAAATGACACACGGACCGCACACACCACCCCTAGGGTACGCCTCACTGTTGCCTTTCGAAAGGTGATCGTCGAGTAGAGGACGTTTTAGTAAGTCCTTATGTTCCATTGATCTAGTTGCCTCGAATAAGCTGCCTCGGAATAAAAGATCAATGGCATAAGGGTAGCTTCTAAGGTGTCTTCCCATTGCTTCGGTGATCACCATGTCCCTAAAACCCGGATTGACCCGAACACCTCCAACGGTGGTGCTACCTACCTCTCAATGGTGGGATGGCACCACTTTAAAGGACTCTTACACAGACGAATTCCTTAGGGTAGGTAGGTTCTCGTAGGTACTTGCTCTCTTCAAAAACAAAACAACTAATACTTTTCACACTAACACTTTCAAAAACTTTCAAAACAAACTTTTCAAAACACTCTGACGTACGAGTTAAACTGAAACTTTTCAAAGAATATTTTTTAAACTCACATTGAAAAGCAAGCAAACAATTTTGAAAACACATTGAGCAAATACCTAAGAGCCCATGGATAACCATGGATAGAAAGGGTGCTAACACCTTCCCTTTCTATAACCTACCTCCCGAACCGAGAGCAATCTCTTTAAAGGAATTTTTCTGTGCTTTTGTCCTTTCCTATTGGAGAAAATAAAAGACGGTGGCGACTCTTGCTTACCGCGACATTTCGCGAACCAGCTTTAAAACAGTCAGTTCCAGATCCACCGATCACACCTAGTTTTGTGTAATCAGCCTAACGCTGACTTAGAACAAAGTGAAATGTGGATCTCGACCCACTAGAAAGTCTTCCAACGGGATTTTCCGAATCAAATGATGAGGGTCATTTGGTTTGAGTAAAATAGTGGGAGCATATTTGATTAAAGGCCTAATTAAATATGTTGTTTTAATGATACTTATATTTTCATTTTTTTTTGTAGATTACCATGACAACAAACAACCATATTTTGCGATCAATCCTAGATAAGGAAAAATTGTCTGAGACAAATTTCTTGGATTGGCACCAAAATCTGAGGATTGTCCTCAAGCACGATAAGAAGCTGTATGTCTTGGAGATACTTGTTCCTGAAGAGGAACCGCCTAGTTCGGCATCTAAGGCAGAAAGAGATGCTTATAAGAAGCATTTTGATGATGCTAACAAAGCCGCTTGTCTCATGCTAGCTACTATGAACTCGGAGTTGCAAAAGCAACACGAGAACATGTCAGCGTTCGATATGATCGGACATCTAAAAATGCTCTATCAAGAGCAGGCAAGAAATGAGAGGTTTCAGGTTTCAAAGGCCCTTTTTAACAGCAAGTTATCTGAGGGAAACCTTGTAGGTCCCCATGTACTCAAAATGATTGGGTATGTGGAGAACCTTGAAAGGTTAGGGTTTCCGCTTGGAAAGGAACTTGCAACTGATTTTATCTTGCAATCGTTGCCAAATAGCTTTAATCAGTTTGTCATGAATTTCAACATGAATGACATGGATAAGAGTCTTCCAGAATTGCTAAGCATGTTGAAAACTGCTGAGCAGAATATGAAGACAAAAGGGAAGTCCATTCTGATGGTCAGTAATGGAAAGAAGCTGAACAAGAGGCCTACCAAGCAGGTTGGTAAAGGGAAAGGCAAGGAAGTTTCCAAGCCTAAACCTATTGTTCCTGCTTTGAAGCCTAGTGGAGGCATAGCAAAGGAGGGCACTTGCTTCCATTGCGGTAAGACCGGACATTAGAAGAGAAACTGCCTAAAGTACCTGGAAGATATGAAAAATGGAGTAGGGACTTCAAATTCAGGTATTTTTGTTATTGAAATTAATTTATCTACTTCTGTATCATGGGCATTAGATACTGGATGCGGTTCTCACATTTGTACTAATGTGCAGGGGCTAAAAAGGAGTAGAGATTTGGCAAAAGGTGAAGTTGACCTACGAGTTGGAAATGGAGCAAAGGTTGCTGCTTTAGCCGTAGGAACTTATGTTTTGACTTTACCTAGTGGTTTAATAATTCAGTTAGAGAACTGTTATTATGTACCTGCAATTAGTAGGAATATTATTTCCGTTTCTTGTTTGGACAAGTTTGGTTTTTCATTTATAATAAAGAACAATTGTTGCTCTATTTATTTGAATGATATATTCTATGCTTCTGCACAAATGAACAATGGACTATATGTCCTTGATCTTGAAATGCCAATTTATAACATTAATACTAAACGGATTAAACCTAATGAGTTAAATCCAAGCTACCTTTGGCACTGTCGTTTAGGCCACATAAATGAGAAACGCATTTCCAAACTCCATAAATATGGACTCTTGGACTCTTTTGATTATGAATCATATGAGACATGCAGATCTTGTTTAATTGGAAAGATGACAAAGTCCCCATTCACAGGAAAAGGTGAAAGGGCTAATGATCTTTTGGCCCTCATACATACTGATGTATGTGGACCACTGAACATACCATCCAGAGGAGGTTTTCAATACTTCATCACATTTACTGATGATTTCAGTAGATATGGTTATGTGTATTTAATGAAACACAAATCTGAAACCTTTGAAAAATTCAAGGAATTCAAGAATGAAGTACAAAACCAACTAGGTAAGAATATTAAAGTTCTTCGATCAGATCGAGGCGGTGAATATTTAAGCCTAGAGTTTGATGACCATCTAAAGGAATGTGGGATTTTATCCCAACTTACTCCTCCCGGAACACCACAATGGAATAGTGTATCTGAGAGAAGAAACCAAACCTTGTTAGACATGGTCCGATCCATGATGAGTCACGCCGATCTTCCGAACTCCTTTTGGGGACATGCACTATTTACTGCAACTTACACACTTAACCGGGTTCCATCCAAAAAGGTTGAGAAGACACCATATGAGATATGGAGTGGTAAGAAATCACATATGTCTTACATGAAGATTTGGGGTTGCGAAGTTTATGTGAAACGACAAATTTTAACTAAGCTTGAGCCCCAATCTGACAAATGCTTATTTGTGGGGTATCCTAAAGAAACAAGAGGGTATTACTTCTACAATCCTTCTGAGGGCAAAGTGTTTGTCGCTCGAACTGGAGTTTTTCTGGAAAAGGATTTTATTTCCAAAAGAATCAGTGGGAGGAAAATAGAGCTTGAAGAAATTCAAGAACCACAAAGCATTGATACACCTATGGAGGAACTAGAGCAGGAAACAAAAGTAGTTGTGGAAGAGCAACCTGCTCAAGTAGAACAAGACCAGCGTAGGTCAAGTAGGATACATCAACAACCTGAGAGATATGGATATCTCATAAGTGATCAGGGTGATGTATTACTCATGGATCAAGATGAGTTTGTGACCTACCAAGAGGCCATAACTGGCCCTGAGTCCGAGAAGTGGCTAGAAGCCATGAAATCTGAAATGGATTCCATGTACACAAACCAGGTTTGGACCTTGGTAGAGCCTCCTATAGGAGTTAACCCTATAGGATGCAAGTGGGTCTTCAAAAAGAAGACTGACATGGATGGTAAGGTACATACCTATAAGGCAAGACCGGTTGCAAAAGGCTATAAACAAATTCATGGGGTTGACTATGATGAAACCTTTTCACCAGTTGCAATGCTTAAATTTGTTCGGATTTTACTTGCTATCGCTGCATATCATGATTATGAAATATGGCAGATGGATGTCAAAACTGCTTTCCTTAATGGGAATCTTCTTGAGGATGTGTACATGACACAACCTGAAGGATTTGACATACCAGAAGAAGCCCAAAAGATATGTAAGTTACAACGATCAATTTATGGATTGAAGCAAGCTTCCAGAAGCTGAAATCTTCGTTTTGATGAAACAGTAAAACAATATGGATTCATCAAGAATGAAGATGAGCCTTGTGTATACAAGAAGGTTAGTGGGAGCATGATCGTATTCCTGGTATTATATGTAGATGACATATTACTCATTGGAAACGATGTCCCTACCTTGCAACAAGTGAAGACTTGGTTAGGGAAATGCTTTTCAATGAAGGACCTAGGTGAAGTAGCCTATGTATTAGGAATCAGGATCTATAGAGATAAGTCACAAAAATTGCTTGGCCTAAGTCATATTACATACATAGAAAAAGTGTTGAGACGCTTTAATATGCATGATTCCAAGAAAGGATTCATACCTATGCAACATGGCATGTGTCTGTCAAAAACACAATCCCCTTCAAGTAAGGAAGAAAGGGATCGCATGGATAAGATTCCATATGCATCTGCAATAGGATCTATCATGTATGCCATGCTATGTACTCGACCAGATGTCTCGTATTCTTTAAGTGCAACGAGTAGGTACCAGTCTAATCCCGGTGATGCTCATTGGGTAGCTGTCAAGAACATCCTTAAGTACTTGAGAAGGACTAAGGACTCATTCTTGATATATGGAGGTAAGGAAGAGCTTGCTGTAATTGGATACACCGACGCTAGCTTCCAGACAGATAAGGATGACTTTAGATCGCAATCTGGTCATGTGTTTTGTTTAAATGGTGGCACTGTGAGCTGGAAAAGTTCAAAGCAAGATACAGTTGTTGATTCTACAACCGAGGCTGAGTATATTGATGCCTCAACTGCAGCAAAGGAAGCTGTTTGGATCAAGAAGTTCATTAATGAACTTGGCATAGTCCATAGCATTGTGGATCCCATTGATCTCTATTGTGATAACAATGGTGCTATCGCACAAGCTAAGGAGCCTAGATCTCGCCAACGATCCAAACACATACTTAAGGGTTATCATCTCATTCGAGAGATAATCGATTGGGGAGATGTGAAAATATGCAGAGTACCTACACTTGACAATGTTGCTAACCCATTAACAAAGCCTCTTGCGCAGCTGAAGCATGATGGACATACTAGATCTATGGGTATTAGGGGTATGCCTGATTGGCTCTAGTGCTAGTGGGAGATTGTTGGTGTAGGCCCTAGAGGCCAATACTTTTGGTACTTGTATCGAATTATTTATTAATAATAAAAGGCATTTCTTTATTATGTTTGCTTTCCAAAATAATAAAGTCCCTAGAATGGTTTATTTGTTTAATGAAATGTTAAGTGTGACTTAATCATGAGATCCCATTAAACATAAGACATTATTCTTAAAATATCCGTAGTCAAGCTTTAATGTGAAGTGGGATAACATTAAAAAATTAAGATTATTATGAAGATAGATTGATGATCACATCTCATGGATCATAGATAAGGAGTTATCAAGTCTTGACATAGGTATGAATATTAGGAGTAATATTTATATTGGATTTACCCGCTATGAGAATACTACATAGAATGTTATACAAAGTGTCATAAGTTATTCTCATGATGATAATGGTGTATACCACCTTTCGACCTGAAACCACTATGGACCCTAGATGTAGAGTCAAGTACTTTATTGTTGATCAAACGTCATCCGTAACTGGATGACTATAAAGACGGTTGATGGGTACTTCACAAAGCATGCTAAGGGACATGAGTGACCTAGATGGAATTTGCTCATCCTGCATAACAGGATAAATGTCTAAGGGCCCAATATTGAACTGGACAAGGGTGACACAGTGTATGCCTTGTGTTCAATATAGACATGAGGGCAAAAGGGTAATTGTACAACACAAATATTATCACGGAAAAGGTTTGGTCAGATCACATGACATTTTCGTGACTTGGGTAACAATGATGTGTTGCTAGATACCGCTTACTGTTTATTATATTAAATGTGTGATTTAATATAATTTCCAACGTCGCGAAAACCTACAGGGTCACACACATAAGGACAGGTTGATGAGAGATATCATAAGGTATGATATCCATAAGCTTAATTGGGCTTTTAGCTTATAGCCTTAATTGGGCTTTTAGCTTGTAGCCCACACGAGTGATTCTATAAATAGATCCCTTGTGATGAAGCAATTTCACTTGATACAATTTCGTTTTTGATTCTCTCTCTCACTCAAGGTTTCCGTTCGTGATTAGCTAGCACTGTGACCGGAAGCGATATGTTCGTGTGGATTGAGTAGAGGCGTTGTTCTTCATCAACGCTCGTGATCACAGCATCAAAGGTCTGAATCGCCACAAGAGGTAAATATTTCTATCACTGACCATGTTCATTCGTAAGGATCGCTAAAGGAAAATTTTAAATTCCGCTGCGCTTTTTTTATCGCAATTTTCCTTCACATCATCTCCCGTATATCCATACAAAAAAGGGCATTTGGGATATGCACGATTAGAACAAAAAATAGTAAGTATTTACAAATTGCAATGATATACTTGTTCATCAAGAGTTATAACTGAGCTTGTTTTTTGTGTTAATGTGTAGTTAAAAGAGGAGAGTAGTTCTGAAACATCTCTTCCGGAGCATGTTTTGTGGAAGGCTTCCCGTGTGGGTAAGGATGGAGTTCTTAAAGAAGATGTACAACAAATTTTGAAAAATGCGTAAGTATAACATTAATTCTAATTAAATCAAAATTTTATTAACATATAGTATTCATGTTTTTCCAATATTCATATGAATTTCAGGAGAGTCTGTCTCAGTCTACATCTCCACCAGATGATTGCAGGAGCATACTTAGTCGAGCATTAGATGTTCGTGAGTATTCTGGTCGGGTGAGGGGTAAAGGACATGGGGTTACTCCAAGCTCCTTGAAAAAGAACAACCCAAAGACAAAATCTGCTAGCAATAAAGAACTGCAGGCAAGGTTGGATGCATTAGAAGCTGAAGTTATTGAATTGAGGAAGGAAAAAGCAAGACAGTACCAATCAGAAAGGGAAGCTTCGGGTGTTAAAGAAACTAGTGACATAGCTAGTATCAATTGTGCAGCTCAATCGAGTATTCCCGAGGTACTTACATATATTATTATGAAATTAAATTAGTGTAATTTATTTAACTGACATATATACACATTAACGATGTCATATTTATTATTGATTTTAGGGCATTTCACCTTGTCAACTCTTTTTAGAGACACCAACTTATCGCATGGTTGGCAAGGGAAAAGTCCATAACACTCCGAGAGAAGTACTTCATCATAAACCGCTCTCTTATGGATATTTGAAAGTGTCTATTGATACTGCTTTAGAGGAGGGTGCGTTATTACCAATCCCAGATGAAGTTTCGGATGTAACATTGGTGGGAGAGGCAATAGGAGCGTTTGTTGCATGGCCGTCAAGACTCGTTCACATAGATGATGAGGTATAATTAAAACCGTTATGAACCTTTTAGTACTCAATTTTTTTACGTTCGTTTTACTTACATTTTTTTTTGCATGGTAATGTTAGACTCCTACAAAACCCAAACCAAAAGATAAAGGGATTACGCGGCCAAAGGAGTCAGTGACAGCAAAAAAACAGGTACAACACAATTATATGATATTTATGCTTAGATAATGTTAATTTGTCATCCTATACTTGACCACTCTAATTTTATGATATTTAGATTATTCTTGCTAAAGAGATTGAAGCTGTAAGTAGGGGTAAGGAGCCTGTAATTAGCAACATTCCCACAGAAACAAAGAGTGTTGCTAAGAGGAACAGGCTAGAAAGAAAACTACTTCACAATATAGGTCGTGCCTTCAGACATATATAAGCTTCACAACTATTTCGCAAGGCGGTATACCCCTGGATGAAGGGATTTATGGTTCTGAAGGCATGACAGCAATTGGTAAGGAGGATTTGGAAGAAGTTTTTGGACACTTGACATTAGGCATCGTTGTTATCAATACATACATCAAGTATACTCCAATCAACTTTGTTTAATTAGTTGCAGAATTTATTTACTCATTTCAATGAATAATTAATGTTAATGATGTTTTTATTTAAGGTTTCTGTATGACAAGTTGATTCGCCCGCGTGGATTGGAGTCCATATTCGCTTTCATAAATCCCAACATTGTTCGCGTAGGGTCAATTATCTCAAAACCAGATGAAGTAATAGCATTTGTGCTCAGTTTATTTATGGCCAGCAAAGATACAGAAAAATTGTTCTTTTTACCATATAATACTGGCCCCAAGTAAGATTTTCATTCTAAATTTCCTCTATTATAATTTTTCGTTTATTAACGTTGTGCAGAAAATTTCCATCTAACCTTTGTTTAATATTCCAGTGGATACTGGTTATTGGTTGCAATTAATCATGTGAGAGAAATTGTATATTATCTGGATTCATTGGGCAGTGATTGGACAACATACCCAGATATGAAGAAGACGATTGACACGTAAGTGAGATTGTTCCAAAATATTACTGTATATATTTAATTATTTATGTGCGATAGTTTTAAATATTCGTTATTATTTTATTATAGCATTCTACAAAGTTTTCGAGCACAAAGAGATACAAGTACCAAGGAGTAGAGTCAACAATATTTCTTGGATCAAAGTGGAGGTATAGATTTTCACAATTTTGATTATATAGCGATGATCCTTGATAAAATAAGTTAAGGTGTATATCTTGATGTATATCCGTATTTTCTTTCCATGTGTAGTGTCCTCGTCAACACAATGGTGTAGATTGCGGTTATTTTATGTTGAGGTTTATGAAATAAACTATTCTTTTGGACCGATTAGAGATTTCATCCACGGTATGAATTTCTAACTTAGGAATTATTTTAATATTTCTCATAAAATGACTTAGTATTTTAATTAAATCATACCATGTTATATTATTATGTAGTACTTTGATGAATTCAAGTGTGCTTCATACTCAAAAGATCAATTGGATGAACTTATGGAGGATTGGTGCCAATTTGTTATGGAGTTGAGAGTTTTATTATAAGGTATAACTTTGAGTTTTGAGAATATAATATATGTCGTTATAGTTGTGTTACAATATTATTGTTTTTGTTGTTGTTATTTGGTAACTTATATGAATTTTGATTTTTTGATTTTGTTTTAGGTTATATAGGTACAGCTCGATGTAAAAGATAGAGTTATTTTGTAATTCATTGTTGATTTTGTTTCATTGTTGTATATACTAATGTTGTTGTTGTGTATATTGTGCAAAAAGGATTGAAGAGATGAATATTGATGTTGTTATAATATTGTTTCATTGTGGTATATTGATGTTGTTGTTGTTTAAAATGTTATAATGAAGCTATAAATTCTGGTGCAAAAATGGTGAGATTAAATTTGATAGGCAGCGTTTTGTTTTAAATGAAAAAAAAAATATTTAAAAAAATAATAAGGAAAAGCGCTGCTAAAGGGGGGAATAGACAACGCTTTTAATGAGAAACGCTGTCTAAAGTGTTAGAAAAAAAATTATATTAAAAAAATAATAAGGAAAAGCGTTGCTAAAGGGGGGGGGGGGAATAGACAGTGCTTTTAATGAAAGCGCTGTCTAAAGTGATTGAAAAAAAAATATATTAAAAAATAATAAGGAAAAGCGCTGCTAAAGGGGGGGGAATAGACAGCGCTTTTACCAAGCGCTGTCTAAAGTTCCACATTAAAAGCGCTGTCTAAAGTGTAAGCGCTGCTAAAGGGGCTGCTAAAGGGGGTACCTATAGCAGCGCTTTTGAAATTACATAAGCGTTGTCTATACCTTTAGCAGCGGAGGTTTTAGCAGCGCTTTTAAGCGCTATTAAAGGCCTAAAAAAGCGTTGTCTAATCCCTTGTTTGGCGTAGTGGCATTCGCAAGTAGAAACGATCAAACTTGACAAATCACCTCAATATTCTACAAGTTACCGGACCAAAACTTAAATGCAAACAACAACAAAATAATTAGAAAAATAATACTCCTACGAAATTTCAATGTACAAAATTTACAATATATACAACGAACAAAACTCCTCAAGCTAAACACGACAAGCTTTCGGAAAACATAAATTGACATAACAAAACAAATACAATTAACGTTATGAAAACTGGGTGAAAATGAATTAACAAGTTGAAAAATAAAGATTTGAAATTCAGAACATTTCCTTGTTTCAACTTGTTAAAGCACAAATCACCACACACATAAACAAATACAAACATACATGTTTGTTTTACGTCGTAAGTTCGACGTTTTTATTATGCGAGCTAGTAACCTCCTCTCATCATACCATGATATTGTCACACCGCGCAAACCTAAAGAAAGTATCCTAACAATCACAAAACAAATGTTACAAAAACGAGACAATTCACAACAAAACGTGAAAACACATATATGCGCAAATATCATATACAAGTTAATGTACAATTTCTAAACAACATATACATTAATTACAAAACTCAAAAATAAAAGAATTATCGCAATGTGAAATCAATAGAACCAATCACCGGCAACGGTGCTATTTTGTTGGAGCGTTATAGCGGCAAGCAACAAAAGTTTTGGAAATATTTATCCGGGAATTTATCGTGTCCACAGAGATTGGTTATTGAATTATCGTTCAATAATTCATTTGTTAATAAGTTTGGGGATTAAATGGGTTTATTTGTAAGGAAAGGGTAAAAACTATTGACAAGAAAATAAATACATTAAATAGAAAGGAGAAACCTAACAGGAAGGAATTTACACTACTCGTCACAAACTTAAACCTATTGATCAGTTGTACTCAACTTACTGTACTCATCAACATCATCATAGATACCACGAGATGTACCCACAACAAAGGTTATGTCTAACACCGAGTCGCGAGACCAACCGTATTTCTCTATCGGCAATGTCTTACGCCCTACAACAACACGAAGGCATTAAGCTTTAGCACCCAAAATGAATATTAGCTCTAAATCTATCTCAAGAATCTAGAAACTAATAGATACCCATTCTTAATCAAGATTTGTGAGGTATATGTCTATAACAATCCAAATCCAAACATAAAGTAAAAAAGATCAAAGAAGACATCAAGATTGATTTGTAAAGCAAACTTTATACAACACCATGATCAACAAATATACATATCTTCATAGTAAATATACAAACATACCCAACAAATAGAGAAATACATAGAGAAGAAATGGAGAAAAACCAAACATCTCATAGATCGTCAGTGTCGATTGATGAGAAATCTGACTCCGGATCATCAAGATGCAAGCTCCAATATTATTTTTATTTTTTTAATTAGATCTACGAGTTTTGGTAGGTTAATAATTTTTCAAAATAATAAACCAATTGAAAATGTATAATTAAACCATTGTTAATTTTAAAAAAAGAGATATTAGTTCTCTTTAATATTTTATATCTCAGTGCTTCTCTAAACATATGTGGTTTTATCATTTAACTATTGAATTAGTAAAATGATTTTGATTTAATATTGAGTGAGATTAGGGTAAAACATGATTGAAAGGATCCAAATCCTAAGTAATGTGTTGGTAATCTTCTTAATTATAAGCTGAAGTGAAAATTAACTTTTACTTATAGAAAAATAAAAAAATATTTAGTTTAAATAAAATATAAAATATAAAATATATAATACAATATTTGTTTTTAATTATAGGTTGTAAAAACTATTTTATTAATGAGTCAATTTGTATAAAAATAACTATTGATTATCTTATTTAATTATCATCAACCTCATTGTAATATCATTTAATCAAAATTTGTCGCCACCAATTTTTGTGAGCATTATTTTTTATAAAATCATGTATCTTGTATTAAAATTGTTACAAAGAAAAAAATATTAATACCAAAATGTGGGAGACATCTTTTTATTTGAATCCAAAATCCCTTGTTTATAAATAATGTAGAATATTGAGAATAATTTAACTTTCAAAATAATTATCAAATGAGAATATGTTTATTTTATATGGTTTTATTTTTCTTCATTGATTTAATTTATTTGTCAGGGTATTTGAATATTTAGTTTGATTTGAATTTTTTTTTATTTATGAATATTTTGGTACAGAATAAATTTAAGAGATTTGTTTTTTTATTGACTAAACCTAATTAACTAGTATAAATAGGATCCTTTCTTCTTAAAAATGGGATACAACATTAAACTATTTGAAGATAAAACAAGTGAATTAAGAAAGTTGATAGGTCGGTATACTTTTTTGTTTATTCTTTTTATAATTTATATAGTTTTATTTTTGCTATTTTATTCTTTAGAAAATATATCTGAGATAACTAACTTGTTTTTTTATTATTATGATACCCATATATATATACTCTTTGATTTATCTCTCAATAAATTAGTGTAAATTTGATTATTTCTTTGTTGATTCAGTTAAACCATGAATGGAGAATACAAATGCAACGCACAAGGATGTAATCGGACATTTGATACTGCTAAGGGTTTGTGTGGACATATGCAAGCTCACAGGGATAAGAAAGAAAATGATCCAAAACAATGTCCATTATGTTGTGAAATCTTTTCAGGTGAAAGAGGTCTTAATATTCATAGGACGAGGATACATGGCGTAAGAGAATATCGTCTAGGAATTGATTTGAACCGTTTGCCTTAAGATATATATAATAATTATTTTAAATTAGGATTTTTTATTTATTTTAACTCATGAAATATATTTTTAAAACTTATTAATATGATTTGATTTGTTAACTATATCTTTTTATGCGCTCATTAACTAATGACACACCTATATATATTTAGAACACATTATTAACCATTTTATTTTGAATTTCTTAAATTTTATATATTCTTTATCATCCTTTATAGCTTTAAATTAACAAAAATGATGTATTCCACATTCTTGAATTCTCATTTAAAAGATATAATTAAGGCTTAATTTTTATTTTTATTTATGTTGTGCCGATGTTTAAACGCATTAGCCAAAATGATTTTGGAATTAATTTGTGTATTTGATTTTGCTTTTAATGATTTGTAACTTATACTTTTTATCGATCATTAATTTATTGTAGGTTAATAATTTTTCAAAAGAATAAACCAATTAAAAATGTATAATTAAACTATGGTTAATTTTAAGTAAATATATATTAGTTCTCTTTAAATATTTTGTATCTCTGTGCTTCTCTAAACTATGGTTGTAAAAAATATTTTATTAATGAGTCTACTTGTATAAAAAAAACTATGGATTATCATATTTAATTATCATTAACCTCATTGTAATATCATTTAATTAAAATTTGTCACCACCAATTTTTGTGAGAATTATTTTTTATAAAATCATGTACCTTTTACTAAAATTGTAACAAAAAGAAAAAATAATAATACCAAAATGTGGGAGACATTTTTTTATTTCAATCCAAAATCCATTGTTTTTAAATAATGTAGAATATTGAGAATAAATTAACTTTGAAAATAATTATCAAATGAGAATATGTTTATTCGATTTGGTTTTATTTTTTCTTCATTGATTTAATTTGATTTGTTAAGGTAATTAAATATTTAGTTTGATTTGAATTTTTTCATTTAATAATATTTTGGTACATAATAAATTTAAGAGATTTGTTTTTTGATTGACTAAACCTAATTAATTAGTATAAATAGGATCCTTTCTTCTTATAAATGGGACACAACAAAAAGCAAATGAATTAAGAAAGTCAGTATACTTTTTAATTTATTCTTTTATAATTTATATAGTTTTATTATTGCTATTTTCTCTCCGGATAATATATATGAGATAACTTGTTTGTTTTTTATTATTAGGATATATATATATATATATATATATATAATATATATATATATATATATATATATATATATATATATATATATATATATATATATATATATATATATATATATATATATATATTGTTTGATTTATCTCTCGCTAAATTAGTGCAAATTTGATTATTTCTTTGTTGATTCATTTAAACAACGAATAGAGAAAACAAATACAACGCACAACGATGTAATCAAATCTTTGATACTGCTAATGGTCTGTGTGGACATATGCAATTTCACTGGAATAAGAAAGAAAATGACCCAAAACAATGTCCAATATGTAGTGAAATCTTTTGGTGAAAGAGGTCTTAATATTCATATGACAAGGATACATGGCGTAAGAGAATATCGTCAAGAAATTGATTTGAAACATTTGACTTAAGACATATATAATAATTATTTATAAATTTAGATTTTATTTTATTTTAATTCATGAAATTTATTTTTAAGACTTATTTATATGATTTGATTTGTTAACTATATCTTTTTATTTACTTATTAACTAATGGCACATCTATATATAATTAGAACAAAATATTAGCCATTTCATTTTGAATTTCTTAAACTTTATATATTCCTTATTATCCTTTATAATTTTAAATCTAACGATAATGATTGTATGTTGTATTCTTGAATTCTCATTTAAAAGATATAATTAAGGCTTCATTTTTGTTTTTATTTTATGTTGGGCCGATTTTTAAAGCATTAGATAAAAATAATTTTGGAATTATTTTGTATATTTAGTTTTTTCTTTTGATAATTTATAATTTATAGTTTTTTATCGATCATTAATTTATTGTATTTTTCGTAATTAGATGTACGACTTTTAGCTAGGTTAATAATTTTTTAGAAGATTAAACCAATTGAAAATGTATAATTAAATCATGATTAATTTTAGGTAAAAAGATATCAATTCTCTTTAATATTTTATATCTCAGTGCTTCTCTAAACATATATGCTTTTATTATTTAACCATTAAATTAATAAAATGATTTTTATTTAATATTGAGTGAGATTGGGGTAAAACATGATTGAAAGGATCTAAATCCTAAATAGTGTGTTGGTAATCTTCTTAAATATAAGCTGAAGTGAAAATTAACATTTACTTATAGAAAAATAAAAAATATTTAATTTAAGTAAAATATAAAATATAAAATAGAATTTTTTAATTATAGGTTGTGAAAACTATTTTATTAATGAGTCAACTTGTATAAGAAAAAGAATTGATTATCTTATTTAATTATCATTAACCTCATTGTAATGTCATTTAATCAAAATTTGTCACCACCAATTTTTGTGAGCATTATTTTTTATAAAATCATGTATCTTGTATTAAAATTGTAACAAAAGAAAAAAATATTAATACCAAAATATGGGAGACATCTTTTTATTTCAATCCATAATCCCATGTTTATAAATAATGTAGAATATTGAGAATATTTTAACTTTCAAAATAATTATCAAATGAGAATATGTTTATTTTATTTGGTTTTATTTTTCTTCATTGATTTAATTTGATTTGTTAGGGTATTTGAATATTTATTTGATTTGAATTTATTTTGTTTAACAATATTTTGGTACAGAATAAATTTGAGATTTGTTTTTTTGAATGACTAAACCTAATTAATTAGTATAAATAGGATCATATCTTCTTAAAAATGGGATACAATTTTAAACTACTTGAAGAAAAAACAAGTGAATTAAGAAAGTCGGTAGGTTGGTATACTTTTTTATTTATTCTTTTATAATTTATATAGTTTTATTTTTGCTATTTTATTCTTTGGAAAATATATTTGAGATAACTAACTTGTTTTTTTATTATTTGAAAAATAGATTAGTGCAAATTTGATTATTTCTTTGTCGATTCAGTTAAACCATGAATGGAGAATACAAATGCAACACACAAGGATGTAATCGAATCTTTGATACTGCTAAGGGTTTGTGTGGACATATGCAAGCTCAAAGGGATAAGAAAGAAAATGATCCAAAACAATGTCCAATATGTAGTGAAATCTTTTCAGGTGAAAGAGGTCTTAATATTCATAGGACGAGGATACATGGCGTAAGAGAATATCGTCTAGGAATTAATTTGAACCGTTTGCCTTAAGATATATATAATAATTATTTTAAATTAGGATTTTTTATTTATTTTAACTCATGAAATATATTATTAAAACTTATTTATATGATTTGATTTTTAACTATATCTTTTTATGCGCTCATTAACTAATGACACACCTATATATAATTAGAACACATTATTATCCATTTTATTTTGAATTTCTTAAATTTTATATATTCTTTATCATCTTTTATAGCTTTAAATTAACGAAAATGATTGTATTCCACATCCTTGAATTCTCATTTAAAAGATATAATTAAGGCTTAATTTTTATTTTTATTTATGTTGTGCCGATTTTTAAACGAATTAGCCAAAATGATTTTGGAATTAATTTGTGTATTTGATTTTCCTTTTAATAATTTGTTACTTATACTTTTTATCGATCATTAATTTATTGTAGGTTAATAATTTTTCAAAAGAATAAACCAATTAAAAATGTATAATTAAACTATGGTTAATTTTAAGTAAATATATATTAGTTCTCTTTAATATTTTAATGAGTCTACTTGTATATAAAAATTATGGATTATCATATTTAATTAACATTAACCTCATTGTAGTATCATTTAATTAAAATTTGTCACCACCAATTTTTGTGAGAATTATTTTTTATAAAATCATGTACCTTTTACTAAAATTGTAACAAAAAGAAAAAGTAATAATACCAAAATGTGGGAGACATCTTTTTATTTCAATCCAAAATCCCTTGTTTTTAAATAATGTAGAATATTGAGAATAAATTGACTTTGAAAATAATTATCAAATGAGAATATGTTTATTTGATTTGATTTTATTTTTTCTTCATTGATTTAATTTGATTTGTTAAGGTAATTAAATATTTAGTTTGATTTGAATTTTTCCATTTAATAATGTTTTGGTACAGAATAAATTTAAGTGATTTGTTTTTTGATTGACGAAACCTAATTAACTAGTATAAATAGGAATATATATATATATATATATATATATATATATATATATATATATATCAAACTATATATATATATATATATATATATATATATATATATATATATATATATATATATATATATATATATATATATATATTGTTTGATTTATCTCTCGTTAAATTAGTGCAAATTTGATTATTTCTTTATTGATTCATTTAAACAATGAATGCAAAATACAAATGCAACGCACAACGATGTAATTGAATCTTTGATATTGTTAAGGGTTTGTGTGGACATATGCAAGCTCATAAGAATAAGAAAGAAAATGACCCAAAACAATGTCCAATATGTATTGAAATCTTTTCAAGTGAAAGAGATCTTAATATTCATAGGATAGGGACACATGGTGTAAGAGAATATTGTCAAGGAATTGATTTAAAATGTTTGACTTAAGATATACATAATAATTATTTATAAATTTGGATTATATTTTATTTTAATTCATGAAATTTATTTTTAAGACTTATTTATATAATTTGATTTGTTAACTATATCTTTTTATGTACTTATTAATTAATGGCACATCTATATATAATTAGAACAAAATATTAGCCATTTCATTTTGAATTACTTAAACTTTATATATTCTTTATTATCTTTTATAATTTTAAATCTAACGAAAATGATTGTATGTTGCATTCTTGAATTCTCATTTAAAAGATATAATTAAGGGTTCATTTTTTTTATTTTTATGTTGGGCCGATTTTTAAACGCATTAGATAAAATAATTTTGGAATTATTTTGTATATTTAGTTTTTCCTTTTGATAATTTATAATTTATAGTTTTTTATCGATCATTAATTTATTGTACATTTGGAATTATTTTGTATATTTAGTTTTACCATTGTTAATTTTAGGTAAAGAGATATTAGTTCTCTTTAATATTTTATATCTCAGTGCTTCTCTAAACATATATGGTTTTATCATTTAACTATTGAATTGATAAAATGATTTTGATTTAATATT
>CATIWC010002302.1:0-22128 GCA_948472305.1 Vicia faba | reverse complement strand
TTAAGTAATAGTCTTTTAACTTGGATTTTTAGTGATGAAGTAAACTAAAATTTGGTGATGGAGAATTAGAAAATACTGAAACTGTTTACATCTATTATACCATAATACAATATGAATATGGTGAATAAATATAATATCGAGACTCATTAGATAATTTGAATTATTTCAAATGTATATGGAATATGTGTCATTAAGTAATAGTCTTTTAACTTAGTTTTTTAGTGATGAAGTAACCTAAAATTTCGTGATGGAGAAGAAGAAAAACATTGAAATTGTTTACATCTATTATACGATAATACAATATGAATATGGTGGATAAATATACTATCGAGAGTCATTAGATAATTTGAATTATTTCAAATGTATATGGAATATGTGTCATTAAGTAATAGTCTTTTAACTTGGATTTTTAGTGATGAAGTAAACTAAAATTTGGTGATGGAGAATTAGAAAATACTGAAACTGTTTACATCTATTATACCATAATACAATATGAATATGGTGAATAAATATACTATCGATACTCATTAGATAATTTGAATTATTTCAAATGTATATGGAATATGTGTCATTAAGTAATAGTCTTTTAACTCGGTTTCTTAATGATGAAGTAACCTAAAATTTGGTGATGGAGAATTGGAAAATACTGAAACTGTTTACATGTATTATACCATAATACAATATGAATATGGTGGATAAATATACTATCGAGACTCATTAGAAAATTTGAATTATTTCAAATGTATATGGAATATGTGTCATTAAGTAATAGTCTTTTAACTTAGTTTCTTAGTGATGAAGTAACCTATAATTTGGTGATGGAGAATTAGAAAATACTGAAACTGTTTACATCTATTATACCATAATACAATATGAATATGGTGGATAAATATACTATCCAGACTCATTAGATAATTTGAATTATTTCAAATGTATATGGAATATGTGTCATTAAGTAATAGTTTTTTAACTTAGTTTCTTAGTGATGAAGTAACCTAGGATTTGGTGATGGAGAATTAGAAAATACTGAAACTGTTTACATCTATTATACCATAATACAATATATATATATGGTGAATAAATATACTATCGAGACTCATTAGATAATTTGAATTATTTCAAATGTATATGGAATATGTGTCATTAAGTAATAGTCTTTTAACTCGGTTTCTTAATGATGAAGTAACCTAAAATTTGGTGATGGAGAAGAAGAAAAATATTGAAATTGTTTACATCTATTATACCATAATACAATATGAATATGGTGAATAAATATACTATCGAGACTCATTATATAATTTGAATTATTTCAAATGTATATAAAATATGTGTCATCAATTAATAGTCCTTTAACTTAGTTTCTTGGTGAAAAAGTAACCTAAAATATGGTGATGGAGAAGAAGAAAAATATTGAAATTGTTTACATCTATTACACCATAATACAATATGAATATGGTGAATAAATATACTATCGAGACTCATTAGATAATTTGAATTATTTCAAATGTATATGGAATATGTGTCATTTAGTAATAGTCTTTTAACTTAGTTTCTTAGTGATGAAGTAACCTAAAATTTGGTGATGGAGAAGAAGAATATACTGAAACTGTTTACATCTATTATACCATAATACAATATGAATATGGTGAATAAATATACTATCGAGACTCATTATATAATTTGAATTATTTCAAATGCATATAGAATATGTGTCATCAATTAATAGTCTTTTAACTTAGTTTCTTGGTGAAGAAGTAACCTAAAATTTGGTGATAGAGAAGAAGGAAAATACTGAAATTGTTTACATCTATTATACCATAATACAATATAAATATGGTGGATAAATATACTATCGAGACTCATTAGATAATTTGAATTATTTCAAATGTATATGGAATATGTGTCATTAAGTAATAGTCTTTTAACTTGGATTTTTAGTGATGAAGTAAACTAAAATTTGGTGATGGAGAATTAGAAAATACTGAAACTGTTTACATCTATTATACCATAATACAATATGAATATGGTGAATAAATATAATATCGAGACTCATTAGATAATTTGAATTATTTCAAATGTATATGGAATATGTGTCATTAAGTAATAGTCTTTTAACTTAGTTTTTTAGTGATAAAGTAACCTAAAATTTGGTGATGAAGAAGAAGAAAAACATTGAAATTGTTTACATCTATTATACGATAATACAATATGAATATGGTGGATAAATATACTATCGAGAGTCATTAGATAATTTGAATTATTTCAAATGTATATGGAATATGTGTCATTAAGTAATAGTCTTTTAACTTAGTTTCTTAGTGATGAAGTAACCTAAGATTTGGTGATGGAGAATTGGAAAATACTGAAACTGTTTACATCTATTATACCATAATACAATATATATATGGTGAATAAATATACTATCGAGACTCATTATATAATTTGAATTATTTCAAATGTATATGGAATATGTGTCATTAAGTAATAGTCTTTTAACTCGGTTTCTTAATGATGAAGTAACCTAAAATTTGGTGATGGAGAATTGGAAAATACTGAAACTGTTTACATGTATTATACCATAATACAATATGAATATGGTGGATAAATATACTATCGAGACTCATTAGAAAATTTGAATTATTTCAAATGTATATGGAATATGTGTCATTAAGTAATAGTCTTTTAACTTGGTTTCTTAGTGATGAAGTAACCTATAATTTGGTGATGGAGAATTAGAAAATACTGAAACTGTTTACATCTATTATACCATAATAAAATATGAATATGGTGGATAAATATACTATCAAGACTCATTAGATAATTTGAATTATTTCAAATGTATATGGAATATGTGTCATTAAGTAATAGTTTTTTAACTTAGTTTCTTAGTGATGAAGTAACCTAGGATTTGGTGATGGAGAATTAGAAAATACTGAAACTGTTTACATCTATTATACCATAATACAATATATATATATGGTGAATAAATATACTATCGAGACTCATTAGATAATTTGAATTATTTCAAATGTATATGGAATATGTGTCATTAAGTAATAGTCTTTTAACTCGGTTTCTTAATGATGAAGTAACCTAAAATTTGGTGATGGAGAATTGGAAAATACTGAAACTGTTTACATGTATTATACCATAATACAATATGAATATGGTGGATAGATATACTATCGAGACTCATTAGAAAATTTGAATTATTTCAAATGTATATGGAATATGTGTCATTAAGTAATAGTCTTTTAACTTAGTTTCTTAGTGATGAAGTAACCTAAAATTTGGTGATGGAGAATTAGAAAATACTGAAACTGTTTACATCTATTATACCATAATACAATATGAATATGGTGAATAAATATACTATCGAGACTCATTATATAATTTGAATTATTTCAAATGTATATAAAATATGTGTCATCAATTAATAGTCCTTTAACTTAGTTTCTTGGTGAAAAAGTAACCTAAAATATGGTGATGGAGAAGAAGAAAAATATTGAAATTGTTTACATCTATTACACCATAATACGATATGAATATGGTGAATAAATATACTATCGAGACTCATTAGATAATTTGAATTATTTCAAATGTATATGGAATATGTGTCATTTAGTAATAGTCTTTTAACTTAGTTTCTTAGTGATGAAGTAACCTAAAATTTGGTGATGGAGAAGAAGAATATACTGAAACTGTTTACATCTATTATACCATAATACAATATGAATATGGTGAATAAATATACTATCGAGACTCATTAGAAAATTTGAATTATTTCAAATGTATATGGAATATGTGTCATTAAGTAATAGTCTTTTAACTTAGTTTCTTAGTGATGAAGTAACCTAAAATTTGGTGATGGAGAATTAGAAAATACTGAAACTGTTTACAACTATTATACCATAATACAATATGAATATGGTGGATAAATATACTATCAAGACTCATTAGATAATTTGAATTATTTCAAATGTATATGGAATATGTGTCATTAAGTAATAGTTTTTTAACTTAGTTTCTTAGTGATGAAGTAACCTAGGATTTGGTGATGGAGAATTAGAAAATACTGAAAGTGTTTACATCTATTATACCATAATACAATATATATATATGGTGAATAAATATACTATCGAGACTCATTAGATAATTTGAATTATTTCAAATGTATATGGAATATGTGTCATTAAGTAATAGTCTTTTAACTCGGTTTCTTAATGATGAAGTAACCGAAAATTTGGTGATGGAGAATTGGAAAATATTGAAACTGTTTACATGTATTATACCATAATACAATATGAATATGGTGGATAAATATACTATCGAGACTCATTAGAAAATTTGAATTATTTCAAATGTATATGGAATATGTGTCATTAAGTAATAGTCTTTTAACTTGGATTTTTAGTGATGAAGTAAACTAAAATTTGGTGATGGAGAATTAGAAAATACTGAAACTGTTTACATCTATTATACCATAATACAATATGAATATGGTGAATAAATATAATATCGAGACTCATTAGATAATTTGAATTATTTCAAATGTATATGGAATATGTGTCATTAAGTAATAGTCTTTTAACTTAGTTTTTTAGTGATGAAGTAACCTAAAATTTGGTGATGGAGAAGAAGAAAAACATTGAAATTGTTTACATCTATTATACGATAATACAATATGAATATGGTGGATAAATATACTATCGAGAGTCATTAGATAATTTGAATTATTTCAAATGTATATGGAATATGTGTCATTAAGTAATAGTCTTTTAACTTGGATTTTTAGTGATGAAGTAAACTAAAATTTGGTGATGGAGAATTAGAAAATACTGAAACTGTTTACATCTATTATACCATAATACAATATGAATATGGTGAATAAATATAATATCGAGACTCATTAGATAATTTGAATTATTTCAAATGTATATGGAATATGTGTCATTAAGTAATAGTCTTTTAACTTAGTTTTTTAGTGATGAAGTAACCTAAAATTTGGTGATGGAGAAGAAGAAAAACATTGAAATTGTTTACATCTATTATACGATAATACAATATGAATATGGTGGATAAATATACTATCGAGAGTCATTAGATAATTTGAATTATTTCAAATGTATATGGAATATGTGTCATTAAGTAATAGTCTTTTAACTTAGTTTCTTAGTGATGAAGTAACCTAAGATTTGGTGATGGAGAATTGGAAAATACTGAAACTGTTTACATCTATTATACCATAATACAATATATATATGGTGAATAAATATACTATCGAGACTCATTATATAATTTGAATTATTTCAAATGTATATGGAATATGTGTCATTAAGTAATAGTCTTTTAACTCGGTTTCTTAATGATGAAGTAACCTAAAATTTGGTGATGGAGAATTGGAAAATACTGAAACTGTTTACATGTATTATACCATAATACAATATGAATATGGTGGATAAATATACTATCGAGACTCATTAGAAAATTTGAATTATTTCAAATGTATATGGAATATGTGTCATTAAGTAATAGTCTTTTAACTTAGTTTCTTAGTGATGAAGTAACCTATAATTTGGTGATGGAGAATTAGAAAATACTGAAACTGTTTACATCTATTATACCATAATACAATATGAATATGGTGGATAAATATACTATCAAGACTCATTAGATAATTTGAATTATTTCAAATGTATATGGAATATGTGTCATTAAGTAATAGTTTTTTAACTTAGTTTCTTAGTGATGAAGTAACCTAGGATTTGGTGATGGAGAATTAGAAAATACTGAAAGTGTTTACATCTATTATACCATAATACAATATATATATATGGTGAATAAATATACTATCGAGACTCATTAGATAATTTGAATTATTTCAAATGTATATGGAATATGTGTCATTAAGTAATAGTCTTTTAACTCGGTTTCTTAATGATGAAGTAACCGAAAATTTGGTGATGGAGAATTGGAAAATATTGAAACTGTTTACATGTATTATACCATAATACAATATGAATATGGTGGATAAATATACTATCGAGACTCATTAGAAAATTTGAATTATTTCAAATGTATATGGAATATGTGTCATTAAGTAATAGTCTTTTAACTTGGATTTTTAGTGATGAAGTAAACTAAAATTTGGTGATGGAGAATTAGAAAATACTGAAACTGTTTACATCTATTATACCATAATACAATATGAATATGGTGAATAAATATAATATCGAGACTCATTAGATAATTTGAATTATTTCAAATGTATATGGAATATGTGTCATTAAGTAATAGTCTTTTAACTTAGTTTTTTAATGATGAAGTAACCTAAAATTTGGTGATGGAGAAGAAGAAAAACATTGAAATTGTTTACATCTATTATACGATAATACAATATGAATATGGTGGATAAATATACTATCGAGAGTCATTAGATAATTTGAATTATTTCAAATGTATATGGAATATGTGTCATTAAGTAATAGTCTTTTAACTTGGATTTTTAGTGATGAAGTAAACTAAAATTTGGTGATGGAGAATTAGAAAATACTGAAACTGTTTACATCTATTATACCATAATACAATATGAATATGGTGAATAAATATAATATCGAGACTCATTAGATAATTTGAATTATTTCAAATGTATATGGAATATGTGTCATTAAGTAATAGTCTTTTAACTTAGTTTTTTAGTGATGAAGTAACCTAAAATTTGGTGATGGAGAAGAAGAAAAACATTGAAATTGTTTACATCTATTATACGATAATACAATATGAATATGGTGGATAAATATACTATCGAGAGTCATTAGATAATTTGAATTATTTCAAATGTATATGGAATATGTGTCATTAAGTAATAGTCTTTTAACTTAGTTTCTTAGTGATGAAGTAACCTAAGATTTGGTGATGGAGAATTGGAAAATACTGAAACTGTTTACATCTATTATACCATAATACAATATATATATGGTGAATAAATATACTATCGAGACTCATTATATAATTTGAATTATTTCAAATGTATATGGAATATGTGTCATTAAGTAATAGTCTTTTAACTAGGTTTCTTAATGATGAAGTAACCTAAAATTTGGTGATGGAGAATTGGAAAATACTGAAACTGTTTACATGTATTATACCATAATACAATATGAATATGGTGGATAAATATACTATCGAGACTCATTAGAAAATTTGAATTATTTCAAATGTATATGGAATATGTGTCATTAAGTAATAGTCTTTTAACTTAGTTTCTTAGTGATGAAGTAACCTATAATTTGGTGATGGAGAATTAGAAAATACTGAAACTGTTTACATCTATTATACCATAATACAATATGAATATGGTGGATAAATATACTATCAAGACTCATTAGATAATTTGAATTATTTCAAATGTATATGGAATATGTGTCATTAAGTAATAGTTTTTTAACTTAGTTTCTTAGTGATGAAGTAACCTAGGATTTGGTGATGGAGAATTAGAAAATACTGAAAGTGTTTACATCTATTATACCATAATACAATATATATATATGGTGAATAAATATACTATCGAGACTCATTAGATAATTTGAATTATTTCAAATGTATATGGAATATGTGTCATTAAGTAATAGTCTTTTAACTCGGTTTCTTAATGATGAAGTAACCGAAAATTTGGTGATGGAGAATTGGAAAATATTGAAACTGTTTACATGTATTATACCATAATACAATATGAATATGGTGGATAAATATACTATCGAGACTCATTAGAAAATTTGAATTATTTCAAATGTATATGGAATATGTGTCATTAAGTAATAGTCTTTTAACTTGGATTTTTAGTGATGAAGTAAACTAAAATTTGGTGATGGAGAATTAGAAAATACTGAAACTGTTTACATCTATTATACCATAATACAATATGAATATGGTGAATAAATATAATATCGAGACTCATTAGATAATTTGAATTATTTCAAATGTATATGGAATATGTGTCATTAAGTAATAGTCTTTTAACTTAGTTTTTTAGTGATGAAGTAACCTAAAATTTGGTGATGGAGAAGAAGAAAAACATTGAAATTGTTTACATCTATTATACGATAATACAATATGAATATGGTGGATAAATATACTATCGAGAGTCATTAGATAATTTGAATTATTTCAAATGTATATGGAATATGTGTCATTAAGTAATAGTCTTTTAACTTGGATTTTTAGTGATGAAGTAAACTAAAATTTGGTGATGGAGAATTAGAAAATACTGAAACTGTTTACATCTATTATACCATAATACAATATGAATATGGTGAATAAATATAATATCGAGACTCATTAGATAATTTGAATTATTTCAAATGTATATGGAATATGTGTCATTAAGTAATAGTCTTTTAACTTAGTTTTTTAGTGATGAAGTAACCTAAAATTTGGTGATGGAGAAGAAGAAAAACATTGAAATTGTTTACATCTATTATACGATAATACAATATGAATATGGTGGATAAATATACTATCGAGAGTCATTAGATAATTTGAATTATTTCAAATGTATATGGAATATGTGTCATTAAGTAATAGTCTTTTAACTTAGTTTCTTAGTGATGAAGTAACCTAAGATTTGGTGATGGAGAATTGGAAAATACTGAAACTGTTTACATCTATTATACCATAATACAATATATATATGGTGAATAAATATACTATCGAGACTCATTATATAATTTGAATTATTTCAAATGTATATGGAATATGTGTCATTAAGTAATAGTCTTTTAACTCGGTTTCTTAATGATGAAGTAACCTAAAATTTGGTGATGGAGAATTGGAAAATACTGAAACTGTTTACATGTATTATACCATAATACAATATGAATATGGTGGATAAATATACTATCGAGACTCATTAGAAAATTTGAATTATTTCAAATGTATATGGAATATGTGTCATTAAGTAATAGTCTTTTAACTTAGTTTCTTAGTGATGAAGTAACCTATAATTTGGTGATGGAGAATTAGAAAATACTGAAACTGTTTACATCTATTATACCATAATACAATATGAATATGGTGGATAAATATACTATCAAGACTCATTAGATAATTTGAATTATTTCAAATGTATATGGAATATGTGTCATTAAGTAATAGTTTTTTAACTTAGTTTCTTAGTGATGAAGTAACCTAGGATTTGGTGATGGAGAATTAGAAAATACTGAAACTGTTTACATCTATTATACCATAATACAATATATATATATGGTGAATAAATATACTATCGAGACTCATTAGATAATTTGAATTATTTCAAATGTATATGGAATATGTGTCATTAAGTAATAGTCTTTTAACTCGGTTTCTTAATGATGAAGTAACCGAAAATTTGGTGATGGAGAATTGGAAAATATTGAAACTGTTTACATGTATTATACCATAATACAATATGAATATGGTGGATAGATATACTATCGAGACTCATTAGAAAATTTGAATTATTTCAAATGTATATGGAATATGTGTCATTAAGTAATAGTCTTTTAACTTGGATTTTTAGTGATGAAGTAAACTAAAATTTGGTGATGGAGAATTAGAAAATACTGAAACTGTTTACATCTATTATACCATAATACAATATGAATATGGTGAATAAATATAATATCGAGACTCATTAGATAATTTGAATTATTTCAAATGTATATGGAATATGTGTCATTAAGTAATAGTCTTTTAACTTAGTTTTTTAGTGATGAAGTAACCTAAAATTTGGTGATGGAGAAGAAGAAAAACATTGAAATTGTTTACATCTATTATACGATAATACAATATGAATATGGTGGATAAATATACTATCGAGAGTCATTAGATAATTTGAATTATTTCAAATGTATATGGAATATGTGTCATTAAGTAATAGTCTTTTAACTTGGATTTTTAGTGATGAAGTAAACTAAAATTTGGTGATGGAGAATTAGAAAATACTGAAACTGTTTACATCTATTATACCATAATACAATATGAATATGGTGAATAAATATAATATCGAGACTCATTAGATAATTTGAATTATTTCAAATGTATATGGAATATGTGTCATTAAGTAATAGTCTTTTAACTTAGTTTTTTAGTGATGAAGTAACCTAAAATTTGGTGATGGAGAAGAAGAAAAACATTGAAATTGTTTACATCTATTATACGATAATACAATATGAATATGGTGGATAAATATACTATCGAGAGTCATTAGATAATTTGAATTATTTCAAATGTATATGGAATATGTGTCATTAAGTAATAGTCTTTTAACTTAGTTTCTTAGTGATGAAGTAACCTAAGATTTGGTGATGGAGAATTGGAAAATACTGAAACTGTTTACATCTATTATACCATAATACAATATATATATGGTGAATAAATATACTATCGAGACTCATTATATAATTTGAATTATTTCAAATGTATATGGAATATGTGTCATTAAGTAATAGTCTTTTAACTCGGTTTCTTAATGATGAAGTAACCTAAAATTTGGTGATGGAGAATTGGAAAATACTGAAACTGTTTACATGTATTATACCATAATACAATATGAATATGGTGGATAAATATACTATCGAGACTCATTAGAAAATTTGAATTATTTCAAATGTATATGGAATATGTGTCATTAAGTAATAGTCTTTTAACTTAGTTTCTTAGTGATGAAGTAACCTATAATTTGGTGATGGAGAATTAGAAAATACTGAAACTGTTTACATCTATTATACCATAATACAATATGAATATGGTGGATAAATATACTATCAAGACTCATTAGATAATTTGAATTATTTCAAATGTATATGGAATATGTGTCATTAAGTAATAGTTTTTTAACTTAGTTTCTTAGTGATGAAGTAACCTAGGATTTGGTGATGGAGAATTAGAAAATACTGAAACTGTTTACATCTATTATACCATAATACAATATATATATATGGTGAATAAATATACTATCGAGACTCATTAGATAATTTGAATTATTTCAAATGTATATGGAATATGTGTCATTAAGTAATAGTCTTTTAACTCGGTTTCTTAATGATGAAGTAACCTAAAATTTGGTGATGGAGAATTGGAAAATACTGAAACTGTTTACATGTATTATACCATAATACAATATGAATATGGTGGATAGATATACTATCGAGACTCATTAGAAAATTTGAATTATTTCAAATGTATATGGAATATGTGTCATTAAGTAATAGTCTTTTAACTTAGTTTCTTAGTGATGAAGTAACCTAAAATTTGGTGATGGAGAATTAGAAAATACTGAAACTGTTTACATCTATTATACCATAATACAATATGAATATGGTGAATAAATATACTATCGAGACTCATTATATAATTTGAATTATTTCAAATGTATATAAAATATGTGTCATCAATTAATAGTCCTTTAACTTAGTTTCTTGGTGAAAAAGTAACCTAAAATATGGTGATGGAGAAGAAGAAAAATATTGAAATTGTTTACATCTATTACACCATAATACGATATGAATATGGTGAATAAATATACTATCGAGACTCATTAGATAATTTGAATTATTTCAAATGTATATGGAATATGTGTCATTTAGTAATAGTCTTTTAACTTAGTTTCTTAGTGATGAAGTAACCTAAAATTTGGTGATGGAGAAGAAGAATATACTGAAACTGTTTACATCTATTATACCATAATACAATATGAATATGGTGAATAAATATACTATCGAGACTCATTATATAATTTGAATTATTTCAAATGCATATAGAATATGTGTCATCAATTAATAGTCTTTTAACTTAGTTTCTTAGTGATGAAGTAACCTAAAATTTGGTGATGGAGAATTAGAAAATACTGAAACTGTTTACAACTATTATACCATAATACAATATGAATATGGTGGATAAATATACTATCAAGACTCATTAGATAATTTGAATTATTTCAAATGTATATGGAATATGTGTCATTAAGTAATAGTTTTTTAACTTAGTTTCTTAGTGATGAAGTAACCTAGGATTTGGTGATGGAGAATTAGAAAATACTGAAAGTGTTTACATCTATTATACCATAATACAATATATATATGGTGAATAAATATACTATCGAGACTCATTAGATAATTTGAATTATTTCAAATGTATATGGAATATGTGTCATTAAGTAATAGTCTTTTAACTCGGTTTCTTAATGATGAAGTAACCTAAAATTTGGTGATGGAGAATTGGAAAATATTGAAACTGTTTACATGTATTATACCATAATACAATATGAATATGGTGGATAAATATACTATCGAGACTCATTAGAAAATTTGAATTATTTCAAATGTATATGGAATATGTGTCATTAAGTAATAGTCTTTTAACTTGGATTTTTAGTGATGAAGTAAACTAAAATTTGGTGATGGAGAATTAGAAAATACTGAAACTGTTTACATCTATTATACCATAATACAATATGAATATGGTGAATAAATATAATATCGAGACTCATTAGATAATTTGAATTATTTCAAATGTATATGGAATATGTGTCATTAAGTAATAGTCTTTTAACTTAGTTTTTTAGTGATGAAGTAACCTAAAATTTGGTGATGGAGAAGAAGAAAAACATTGAAATTGTTTACATCTATTATACGATAATACAATATGAATATGGTGGATAAATATACTATCGAGAGTCATTAGATAATTTGAATTATTTCAAATGTATATGGAATATGTGTCATTAAGTAATAGTCTTTTAACTTAGTTTCTTAGTGATGAAGTAACCTAAGATTTGGTGATGGAGAATTGGAAAATACTGAAACTGTTTACATCTATTATACCATAATACAATATATATATGGTGAATAAATATACTATCGAGACTCATTATATAATTTGAATTATTTCAAATGTATATGGAATATGTGTCATTAAGTAATAGTCTTTTAACTCGGTTTCTTAATGATGAAGTAACCTAAAATTTGGTGATGGAGAATTGGAAAATACTGAAACTGTTTACATGTATTATACCATAATACAATATGAATATGGTGGATAAATATACTATCGAGACTCATTAGAAAATTTGAATTATTTCAAATGTATATGGAATATGTGTCATTAAGTAATAGTCTTTTAACTTAGTTTCTTAGTGATGAAGTAACCTATAATTTGGTGATGGAGAATTAGAAAATACTGAAACTGTTTACATCTATTATACCATAATACAATATGAATATGGTGGATAAATATACTATCAAGACTCATTAGATAATTTGAATTATTTCAAATGTATATGGAATATGTGTCATTAAGTAATAGTTTTTTAACTTAGTTTCTTAGTGATGAAGTAACCTAGGATTTGGTGATGGAGAATTAGAAAATACTGAAACTGTTTACATCTATTATACCATAATACAATATATATATATGGTGAATAAATATACTATCGAGACTCATTAGATAATTTGAATTATTTCAAATGTATATGGAATATGTGTCATTAAGTAATAGTCTTTTAACTCGGTTTCTTAATGATGAAGTAACCTAAAATTTGGTGATGGAGAAGAAGAAAAATATTGAAATTGTTTACATCTATTATACCATAATACAATATGAATATGGTGAATAAATATACTATCGAGACTCATTATATAATTTGAATTATTTCAAATGTATATAAAATATGTGTCATCAATTAATAGTCCTTTAACTTAGTTTCTTGGTGAAAAAGTAACCTAAAATATGGTGATGGAGAAGAAGAAAAATATTGAAATTGTTTACATCTATTACACCATAATACAATATGAATATGGTGAATAAATATACTATCGAGACTCATTAGATAATTTGAATTATTTCAAATGTATATGGAATATGTGTCATTTAGTAATAGTCTTTTAACTTAGTTTCTTAGTGATGAAGTAACCTAAAATTTGGTGATGGAGAAGAAGAATATACTGAAACTGTTTACATCTATTATACCATAATACAATATGAATATGGTGAATAAATATACTATCGAGACTCATTATATAATTTGAATTATTTCAAATGCATATAGAATATGTGTCATCAATTAATAGTCTTTTAACTTAGTTTCTTGGTGAAGAAGTAACCTAAAATTTGGTGATAGAGAAGAAGGAAAATACTGAAATTGTTTACATCTATTATACCATAATACAATATAAATATGGTGGATAAATATACTATCGAGACTCATTAGATAATTTGAATTATTTCAAATGTATATGGAATATGTGTCATTAAGAAATAGTCTTTTAACTTAGTTTCTTAGTGATGAAGTAACCTAAGATTTGGTGATGGAGAATTAGAAAATATTGAAAATGTTTACATCTATTATACCATAATACAATATGAATATGGTGAAAAAATGTACTATCGAGACTCATTAGATAATTTGAATTATTTCAAATGTATATGGAATATGTGTCATTAAGTAATAGTCTTTTAACTTAGTTTCTTAGTGATGAAGTAACCTAAAATTTCGTGATGGAGAAGAAGAAAATATTGAAATTGTTTACATCTATTATACCATAATACAATATGAATATGGTGAATAAATATACTATTGAGACTATTTATATAATTTGAATTATTTCAAATGCATATGGAATATGTGTCATCAATTAATAGTCCTTTAACTTAGTTTCTTGGTGAAGAAGTAACCTAAAATTTGGTGATGGAGAAGAAGAAAAATACTGAAGTTGTTTACATCTATTATACCATAATACAATATGAATATGGTGGATAAATATACCATCGAGACTCATTATATAATTTAAATTATTTCAAATGTATATGGAATATGTATCATTAAGTAATAGTCTTTTAACTTAGTTTCTTGGTAAAGAAGTAACCTAATATTTGGTGATAGAGAAGAAGGAAAATACTGAAATTGTTTACATCTATTATACCATAATACAATATAAATATGGTGGATAAATATACTATCGAGACTCATTAGATAATTTGAATTATTTCAAATGTATATGGAATATGTGTCATTAAGTAATAGTCTTTTAACTTAGTTTCTTAGTGATGAAGTAACCTAAGATTTGATGATGGAGAATTAGAAAATACTGAAACTGTTTACATCTATTATACCATAATACAATATGAATATGATGAATAAATATACTATCGAGACAAATTAGATAATTTGAATTATTTCAAATGTATATGGAATATGTGTCATTAAGTAATAGTTATTTAACTCGGTTTCTTAGTGATGAAGTAACCTAAAATTTGGTGATGGAGAATTGGAAAACACTGAAACTGTTTACATGTATTATACCATAATACAATATGAATATGGTGGATAAATATACTATCGAGACTCATTAGATAACTTGAATTATTTAAAATGTATATGGAATATGTGTCATTAAGTAATAGTCTTTTAACTTAGTTTCTTAGTGATGAAGTAACCTAAGATTTGGTGATGGAGAATTAGAAAATACTGAAACTGTTTACATCTATTATACCATAATACAATATGAATATGGTGAATAAATATACTATCGAGACTCATTAGATAATTTGAATTATTTCAAATGTATATGGAATATGTGTCATTAAGTAATAGTCTTTTAACTCGGTTTCTTAGTGATGAAGTAACCTAAAATTTGGTGATGGAGAATTGCAAAATACTGAAATTATTTACATCTATTATACGATAATACAATATGAATATGATGGATAAATATACTATCGAGACTTATTAGATAATTTGAATTATTTCAAATGTATATGGAATATGTGTCATTAAGTAATAGTCTTTTAACTTAGTTTCTTAGTGATGAAGTAACCTAAAATTTGGTGATGGAGAATTAGAAAATACTGAAACTGTTTACATCTATTATACCATAATACAATATGAATATGGTGGATAAATATACTATCGAGACTCATTAGATAATTTGTATTTGTTTAAATGTATATGGAATATGTGTCATTAAATAATAGTCTTTTAACTTAGTTTCTTAGTGAAGAAGTAACCTAAGATTTGGTGATGGAGAATTAGAAAATACTAAAACTTTTTACATCTATTATAACATAATACAATATGAATATGGTGAATAAATATACTATCGAGACTCATTAGATAATTTGAATTATTTCAAATCTATATGGAATATGTGTCATTAAGTAATAGTCTCTTAACTTAGTTTCTTAGTGATGAAGTAACCTAAAATTTGGTGATGGAGAAGAAGAAAAATATTGAAATTGTTTACATCTATTATACGATAATACAATATGAATATGGTGGATAAATATACTATCGAGACTCATTAGATAATTTGAATTATTTCAAATGTATATGGAATATGTGTCATTAAGTAATAGTCTTTTAACTCGGTTTCTTAGTGATGAAGTAACCTAAAATTTGGTGATGGAGAATTGGAAAATACTGAAATTATTTACATCTATTATACGATAATACAATATGAATATGATGGATAAATATACTATCGAGACTCATTAGATAATTTGAATTATTTCAAATGTATATGGAATATGTGTCATTAAGTAATAGTCTTTTAACTTAGTTTCTTAGTGATGAAGTAACCTAAAATTTGGTGATGGAGAATTAGAAAATACTGAAACTGTTTACATCTATTATACCATAATACAATATGAATATGGTGGATAAATATACTATTGAGACTCATTAGATAATTTGTATTTGTTTAAATGTATATGGAATATGTGTCATTAAATAATAGTCTTTTAACTTAGTTTCTTAGTGAAGAAGTAACCTAAGATTTGGTGATGGAGAATTAGAAAATACTAAAACTTTTTACATCTATTATAACATAATACAATATGAATATGGTGAATAAATATACTATCGAGACTCATTAGATAATTTGAATTATTTCAAATGTATATGGAATATGTGTCATTAAGTAATAGTCTTTTAACTTAGTTTCCTAGTGATGAAGTAACCTAAAATTTGGTGATGGAGAAGAAGAAAAATATTGAAATTGTTTACATCTATTATACCATAATACAATATGAATATGGTGGATAAATATACTATCGAGACTCATTAGAAAATTTGAATTATTTCAAATGTATATGGAATATGTGTCATTAAGTAATAGTCTTTTAACTTAGTTTCTTAGTGATGAAGTAACCTAAAATTTGGTGATGGAGAATTATAAAATACTGAAACTGTTTACATCTATTATACCATAATACAATATAAATATGGTGGATAAATATACTATCGAGACTCATTAGATAATTTGTATTTGCTTAAATGTATATGGAATATGTGTCATTAAGTAATAGACTTTTAACTTAGTTTCTTAGTGAAGAAATAACCTAAGATTTGGTGATGGAGAATTAGAAAATACTGAAATTGTTTACATCTATTATACCATAATACAATATGAATATGGTGAATAAATATACTATCGAGACTCATTAGATAATTTGGATTATTTCAAATGTATATGGAATATGTGCCATTAAGTAATAGTCTCTTAACTTAGTTTCTTAGTGATGAAGTAACCTAAAATTTTGTGATGGAGAAGAAGAAAAATATTGAAATTGTTTACATCTATTATACGATAATACAATATGAATATGGTGGATAAATATACTATCGAGACTCATTAGATAATTTGAATTATTTCAAATGTTTATGGAATATGTGTCATTAAGTAATAGTCTTTTAACTCGGTTTCTTAGTGATGAAGTAACCTAAAATTTGGTGATGGAGAATTAGAAAATACTGAAATTGTTTACATCTATTATACCATAATACATTATGAATATGGTGAATAAATATACTATCGAGACTCATTAGATAATTTGAATTATTTCAAATGTATATGGAATATGTGTCATTAAGTAATAGTCTTTTAAATTAGTTTCTTAGTGATGAAGTAACCTATGATTTGGTGATGGAGAATTAGAAAATACTGAAACTATTTACATCTATTATACCATAATACAATATGAATATGGTGAATAAATATACTATCGAGAATCATTAGATAATTTGAATTATTTCAAATGTATATGGAATATGTGTCATTAAGTAATAGTCTTTTAACTTAGTTTCTTAGTGATGAAGTAACCTAAAATTTGGTGATGGAGAATTAGAAAATACTAAAACTTTTTACATCTATTATAACATAATACAATATGTATATGGTGAATAAATATACTATCGAGACTGATTAAATAATTTGAATTATTTCAAACGTATATGGAATATGTGTCATTAAGTAATAGTCTTTTAACTTAGTTTCTTAGTGATGAAGTAACCTAAAATTTGGTGATGGAGAAGATGAAAAATATCGAAATTGTTTACATCTATTATACCATAATACAATATGAATATGGTGGATAAACATACTATCGAGACTCATTAGATAATTTGAATTATTTCAAATGTATATGGAATATGTGTCATTAAGTAATAGTCTTTTAACTTAGTTTCTTAGTGATGAAGTAACCTAAAATTTGGTGATGGAGAATTGGAAAATACTGAAATTGTTTACATCTATTATACCATAATACAATATGAATATGGTGGATAAATATACTATCGAGACTCATTAGATAATTTGAATTATTTCAAATATATATATGGAATATGTGTCATTAAGTAATAGTCTTTTAACTTAGTTTCTTAGTGATGAAGTAACCTAAAATTTGGTGATAGAGAAGAAGAAAAATATTGAAGTTGTTTACATCTATTATACCATAATACAATATGAATATGGTGGATAAATATACTATTGAGACTCATTAGATAATTTTAATTATTTCCAATGTATATGGAATATGTGTCATTAAGTAATAGTCTTTTAACTTGGTTTCTTAGTGATGAAGTAACCTAAAATTTGGTGATGGAGAAGAAGAAAAATATTGAAATTGTTTACATCTATTATACGATAATACAATATGAATATGGTGGATAAATATACTATCAAGAGTCATTAGATAATTTGAATTATTTCAAATGTATATGGAATATGTGTCATTAAGTAATAGTCTTTTAACTTAGTTTCTTAGTGATGAAGTAACCTAAAATTTGGTGATGGAGAATTGGAAAATACTAAAATTTTTTACATCTATTATACCATAATACAATATGAATATGGTGGATAAATATACTATCGAGACTCATTAGATAATTTGAATTATTTCAAATGTATATGGAATATGTGTCATTAAGTAATAGTCTTTTAACTTAGTTTCTTAGTGATGAAGTAACATAAAATTTGGTGATAGAGAAGAAGAAAAATATTGAAATTGTTTACATCTATTATAACATAATACAATATGAATATGGTGAATAAATATACTATCGGGACTCATTAGATAATTTGAATTATTTCAAATGTATATGGAATATGTGTCATTAAGTAATAGTCTTTTAACTTAGTTTCTTAGTGATGAAGTAACCTAAAATTTGGTGATGGAGAAGATGAAAAATATCAAAATTGTTTACATCTATTATACCATAATACAATATGAATATGGTGGATAAATAAACTTTTGAGACTCATTAGATAATTTGAATTATTTCAAATGTATATGGAATATGTGTCATTAAGTAATAGTCTTTTAACTTAGTTTCTTAGTGATGAAGTAACCTAAATTTTGGTGATGGAGAATTGGAAAATACTGAAATTGTTTACATCTATTATACCATAATACAATATGAATATGGTGGATAAATGTACTATCGAGACTCATTAGATAATTTGAATTATTTCAAATATATATATGGAATACGTGTCATTAAGTAATCGTCTTTTAACTTAGTTTCTTAGTGATGAAGTAACCTAAAATTTGGTGATAGAGAAGAAGAAAAATATTGAAATTGTTTACATCTATTATACCATAATACAATATGAATATGGTGGATAAATATACTATCGAGACTCATTAGATAATTTGAATTATTTCAAATGTATATGGAATATGTGTCATTAAGTAATAGTCATTTAACTTAGTTTCTTAGTGATGAAGTAACCTAAGATTTGGTGATGGAGAATTGGAAAATACTAAAATTGTTTACATCTATTATACCATAATACAATATGAATATGGTGAATAAATATACTATCTAGACTCATTAGATAATTTGAATTATTTCAAATGTATATGGAATATGTGTCATTAAGTAATAGTCTTTTAACTTAGTTTCTTAGTGATGAACTAACCTAAGATTTGGTGATGGAGAATTGGAAAATACTGAAACTGTTTACATCTATTATACCATAATACAATATGAATATGGTGGATAAATATACTATCGAGACTCATTAGATAATTTGAATTATTTCAAATGTATATGGAATATGTGTCATTAAGTAATAGTCTTTTAACTTAGTTTCTTAGTGATGAAGTAACCTAAAATTTGGTGATAGAGAAGAAGAAAAATATTGAAATTGTTTACATCTATTATACCATAATACAATATGAATATGGTGGAAAAATATACTATTGAGACTCATTAGATAATTTTAATTATTTCAAATGTATATGGAATATGTGTCATTAAGTAATAGTCTTTTAACTTGGTTTCTTAGTGATGAAGTAACCTAAAATTTGGTGATGGAGAAGAAGAAAAATATTGAAATTGTTTACATCTATTATACGATAATACAATATGAATATGGTGGATAAATATACTATCGAGAGTCATTAGATAATTTGAATTATTTCAAATGTATATGGAATATGTGTCATTAATAGTCTTTTAACTTAGTTTCTTAGTGATGAAGTAACCTAAAATTTGGTGATAGAGAAGAAGAAAAATTTTGAAATTGTTTACATCTATTATACCATAATACAATATGAATATGGTGGATAAATATACTATTGAGACTCATTAGATAATTTTAATTATTTCAAATGTATATGGAATATGTGTCATTAAGTAATAGTCTTTTAACTTGGTTTCTTAGTGATGAAGTAACCTAAAATTTGGTGATGGAGAAGAAGAAAAATATTGAAATTGTTTACATCTATTATACGATAATACAATATGAATATGGTGGATAAATATACTATCGAGAGTCATTAGATAATTTGAATTATTTCAAATGTATATGGAATATGTGTCATTAAGTAATAGTCTTTTAACTTAGTTTCTTAGTGATGAAGTAACCTAAAATTTGGTGATGGAGAATTGGAAAATACTAAAATTGTTTACATCTATTATACCATAATACAATATGAATATGGTGGATAAATATACTATTGAGACTCATTAGATAATTTGAATTATTTCAAATGTATATGGAATA
The DNA here is from genome assembly GCA_948472305.1 of Vicia faba. NCBI lineage: Eukaryota > Viridiplantae > Streptophyta > Magnoliopsida > Fabales > Fabaceae > Vicia > Vicia faba. The sequence continues at coordinate 805 of CATIWC010002302.1, read as the reverse complement.
TGTGTCATTAAGTAATAGTCTTTTAACTTGGTTTCTTAATGATGAAGTAACCTAAAATTTGGTGATGGAGAAGAAGAAAAATATTGAAATTGTTTACATCTATTATACGATAATACAATATGAATACGGTGGATAAATATACTATCGAGAGTCATTAGATAATTTGAATTATTTCAAATGTATATGGAATATGTGTCATTAAATAATAGTCTTTTAACTTAGTTTCTTAGTGATGAAGTAACCTAAAATTTGGTGATGGAGAAGAAGAAAAATATTGAAATTGTTTACATCTATTATACGATAATACAATATGAATATGGTGGATAAATATACTATCGAGAGTCATTAGATAATTTGAATTATTTCAAATGTATATGGAATATGTGTCATTAAGTAATAGTCTTTTAACTTAGTTTCTTAGTGATGAAGTAACCTAAAATTTGGTGATGGAGAATTGGAAAATACTAAAATTGTTTACATCTATTATACCATAATACAATAATAATATGGTGGATAAATATACTCTCGAGACTCATTAGATAATTTGAATTATTTCAAATGTATATGGAATATGTGTCATTAAGTAATAGTCTTTTAACTTAGTTTCTTAGTGATGAACTAACCTAAGATTTGGTGATGGAGAATTGGAAAATACTAAAATTGTTTACATCTATTATACCATAATACAATATGAATATGGTGAATAAATATACTATCGAGACTCATTAGATAATTTGAATTATTTCAAATGTATATGGAATATGTGTCATTAAGTAATAGTCTTTTAACTTAGTTTCTTAGTGAT
>CATIWC010002301.1:0-114899 GCA_948472305.1 Vicia faba | reverse complement strand
TTTAATTTTAATATATATAAATATATAAAATATGTGTCATTAATTTATAGTCTTTTAACTTAAATTTTTAGTGATGAAGAAACCTAAAATTTGGTGATAAAGAAGAAGAAAACTATTAAAAGTGTTTACATATAGTACACCATATTACATTATAAATATGGCGAATAAAAATAATGTTGAGCTTGATGATTTAAATTTAATTCTAACCAATATATATCAAATATGCATATATAATTTAAATACTTTTAACGTAGTAACTTAGTGATGAAGAAACCTAAAATTTGGTGACGAATAAGAAGAAACCATTTGAAATGTTTTACATATATTACACCGTAATATAATGTGAGTATGGTTAATAAAAATAATATCGAGCTTGATCATTTAACTTTAATTATTACTAATATATAAAACATGCATCATTAATTTAAAGACTTTTAACTTAGTTTCTTAGTGATGAAGAAACCTATAATGTGGTGATAAAGAAGAAGAAAAATATTGAAATGTTTTACATATGTTATACCATAATATAATGTGAATATGGTAAATAAAAATATTATCGAGCTTAATCATTTAATTTTAATTTATATAAATATATAAAATATGTGTCATTAATTTATAGTCTTTTAACTTAAATTTTTAGTGATGAAGAAACCTAAAATTTGGTGATAAAGAAGAAGAAAACTATTAAAAGTGTTTACATATAGTACACCATATTACATTATAAATATGGCGAATAAAAATAATGTTGAGCTTGATGATTTAAATTTAATTCTAACCAATATATATCAAATATGCATATATAATTTAAATACTTTTAACGTAGTAACTTAGTGATGAAGAAACCTAAAATTTGTTGACGAATAAGAAGAAACCATTTGAAATGTTTTACATATATTACACCGTAATATAATGTGAGTATGGTTAATAAAAATAATATCGAGCTTGATCATATAACTTTAATTATTACTAATATATAAAACATGCATCATTAATTTAAAGACTTTTAACTTAGTTTCTTATTGATGAAGAAACCTAAAATTTGGTGATAAAGAAGAAGAAAAATATTGCAAGTTTTTACATATATTACACCATATAACATTATAAATATGCTGAATAAAAATAATATCGAGCTTGATCATTTAATTTTAATTCTAACCAATATATATCAAATGTGCATATATAATTTAAAGACTTTTAAGGTAGTTACTTAGTGATGAAGAAACCTAAAATTTCGTAACGAATAAGAAGAAAACACTTGAAATGTTTTACATATATTACACCCTAATATAATGTGAATATGGTTATTAAAAATAATATCGAGCTTGATCATTTAACTTTAATTATTACTAATATATATAAAACATGCATCATTAATTTAAAGACTTTTAACTCTGTTTCTTAGTGATGAAGAAAGCTAGAATTTGGTGATAAAGAAGAAGAAAAATATTGAAATGTTTTACATATATTATACCATAATATAATGTGAATATGGTGAATAAAAATAATATCGAGTTTGATTATTTAATTTTAATTTATATAAATATAAAAAACATGCATCATTAATTTAAAGACTTTTAACTTAGTTTCTTAGTGATGAAGAAACCTATAATGTGGTGATAAAGAAGAAGAAAAATATTGAAATGTTTTACATATATTATACCTTAATATAATGTGAATATGGTAAATAAAAATAATACCGAGCTTGATCATTTAACTTTAATTATTAACAATATATAACATATGTGCCATTAATTTATAGTCTTTTAACTTATATTTTTAGTGATGAAGAAACCTTAAATTCGGTGATAAAGAAGAAGAAAAATATTAAAAGTGTTTACATATAGCACACCATATTACATTATAAATATGGTGAATAAAAATAAAGTTGAGCTCGATGATTTAAATTTAATTCTAACCAATATATATCAAATATGCAACATTAATTTAAAGTCTTTTAACTTAGTTACTTAGTGATGAAGAAACCTACAATTTGGTGACGAATAAGAAGAAAACATTTGAAATATTTTACATATATTACACCGTAATAAAATGTGAGTATGGTTAATAAAAATAATATCGAGCTTGATCATTTAACTTTAATTATTACTAATATATATAAAACATGCATCATTAATTTAAAGGCTTTTAACTTAGTTTCTTAGTGTTGAAGAAACCTAAAATTTGGTGATAAAGAAGAAGAAAAATATTGAAATGTTTTACATATATTATACCATAATATAATGTGAATATGGTAAATAAAAATATTATCGAGCTTAATCATTTAGTTTAAATTTATATAAATATATAAAATATTTGTCATTAATTTATAGTCTTTTACTTAAATTCTTAGTGATGAAGAAACCTAAAATTTGGTGATAAAGAAGAAGAAAAATATTGCAAGTTTATACATATATTACACAATATAACATTATAAATATGGTGAATAAAAATAATGTCGAGCTTGATCATTTAATTTTAATTCTAACCAATATATATCAAATATGCATATATAATTTAAATAATTTTAACGTAGTTACTTGGTGATGAAGAAACCTAAAATTTGGTGACGAATAAGAAGAAAACATTTGAAATGTTTTACATATATTACACCCTAATATAATGTGAATATGGTTATTAAAAATAATATCGAGCTTGATCATTTAACTTTAATTATTACTAATATATATAAAACATGCATCATTAATTTAAAGACTTTTAACTTAGTTTCTTAGTGATGAAGAAACCTAGAATTTGGTGATAAAGAAGAAGAAAAATATTGAAATGTTTTACATATATTATACCATAATATAATGTGAATATGGTGAATAAAAATAATATCGAGCTTGATCATTTAATTTTAATTTATATAAATATAAAAAACAGGCATCGTTAATTTAAAGACTTTTAACTTAGTTTGTTAGTGATGAAGAAACCTATAATGTGGTGATAAAGAAGAAGAAAAATATTGAAATGTTTTACTTATATCATGCCATAATATAATATGAATATGGTAAATAAAAATAATACCGAGCTTGATCATTTAACTTTAATTATTACCAATATATAACATATGTGTCATTAATTTATAGTCTTTTAACTTAAATTTTTAGTGATGAAGAAACCTAAAATTTGGTGATAAAGAAGAAGAAAAATATTAAAAGTGTTTAAATATATTACACCATATTACATTATATGGTAAATAAAAATAATATTGAGCTTGATGATTTAAATTTAATACTTACCAATATATATCAAATATGCAACATTAATTTAAAGTCTTTTAACTTAGTTACTTAGTGATGAAAAAACCTAAAATTTGGTGACGAATAAGAAGAAAACATTTGAAATGTTTTACATATATTTCCCCGTAATATAATGTGAATATGGTTAATAAAAATGATATCGAGCTTGATCATTTAACTTCAATTATTACTAATATATAAAACATGCATCATTAATTTAAAGACTTTTAACTTAGTTTCTTATTGATGAAGAAACCTAAAATTTGGTGATAAAGAAGAAGAAAAATATTGAAATGTTTTACATATATTATACCATAATATAATGTGAATATGGTAAATAAAAATATTATCGAGCTTAATCATTTAATTTTAATTTATATAAATATAAAAAATATTTATCATTAATTTATAGTCTTTTACTTAAATTCTTAGTGATGAAGAAACGTAAAATTTGGTGATAAAGAAGAAGAAAAATATTGCAAGTTTATACATATATTACACAATATAACATTATAAATATGGTGAATAAAAATAATGTCGAGCTTGATCATTTAATTTTAATTCTAACCAATATATATCAAATATGCATATATAATTTAAATACTTTTAACGTAGTTACTTAGTGATGAAGAAACCTAAAATTTGGTGACGAATAAGAAGAAACCATTTGAAATGTTTTACATATATTACACCGTAATATAATGTGAGTATGGTTAATAAAAATAATATTGAGCTTATTCATTTAACTTCAATTATTACTAATATATAAAACATGCATCATTAATTTAAAGACTTTTAACTTAGTTTCTTAGTGATGAAGAAACCTAAAATTTGGTGATAAAGAAGAAGAAAAATATTGAAATGTTTAACATATATTATACCATAATATAATGTGAATATGGTAAATAAAAATATTATCGAGCTTAATCATTTAATTTTAATTTATATAAATATATAAAATATTTGTCATTATTTTATAGTCTTTTACTTAAATTCTTAGTAATGAAGAAACGTAAAATTTGGTGATAAAGAAGAAGAAAAATATTGAAATTTTTTACATATATTATACCATAATATAATGTGAATATGGTGAATAAAAATAATATCGAGCTTGATCATTTAATTTTAATTTATATAAATATAAAAAATATGTGTCATTAATTTAAAGACTTTTAACTTAGTTTCTTAGTGATGAAGAAACCTATAATGTGGTGATAAAGAAGAAGAAAAATATTGAAATGTTTTACATATATTATACCATAATATAATGTGAATATGGTAAATAAAAATAATAGCGAGCTTGATCATTTAACTTTAATTATTACCAATATATAACATATGTGTCATTAATTTATAGTCTTTTAACTTAAATATTTAGTGATGAAGAAACCTAAAATTTGGTGATAAAGAAGAAGAAAAATATTAAAAGTGTTTACATATAGTACACCATATTACATTATAAATATGATGAATAAAAATAATTTTGAGCTTGAAGATTTAAATTTAATTATAACCAATATATATCAAATATGCAACATTAATTTAAAGTCTTTTAACTTAGATACTTACTGATGAAGAAACCTAAAATTTGGTGACGAATAAGAAGAAAACATTTGAAATATTTTACATATATTACACCGTAATATAATGTGAGTATGGTTAATAAAAATAATATCGAGCTTGATCATTTAACTTTAATTATTACTAATATATATAAAACATGCATCATTAATTTAAAGACTTTTAACTTAGTTTCTTAGTAATGAAGAAACGTAAAATTTGGTGATAAAGAAGAAGAAAAATATAGAAATGTTTTACATATATTATACCATAATATAATGTGAATATGGTGAATAAAAATAATATCGAGCTTGATCATTTAATTTTAATTTATATAAATATAAAAAATATGTGTCATTAATTTAAAGACTTTTAACTTAGTTTCTTAGTGATGAAGAAACCTATAATGTGGTGATAAAGAAGAAGAAAAATATTGAAACGTTTTACATATATTATACCATAATATAATGTGAATATGGTAAATAAAAATAATACCGAGCTTGATCATTTAACTTTAATTAATACCAATATATAACATATGTGTCATTAATTTATATTCTTTTAACTTAAATTTTTAGTGATGAAGAAACCTAAAATTTGGTGATAAAGAAGAAGAAAAATATTTAAAGTGTTTACATATAGTACACCATATTACATTATAAATATGATGAATAAAAATAATGTGAGCTTGATGATTTAAATTTAATTCTAACCAATATATATCAAATATGCAACATTAATTTAAAGTCTTTTAACTTAGATACTTAGTGATGAAGAAACCTAAAATTTGGTGACGAATAAGAAGAAAACATTTGAAATATTTTACATATATTACACCGTAATATAATGTGAGTATGGTTAATAAAAATAATATCGAGCTTGATCATTTAACTTTAATTATTACTAATATATATAAAACATGCATCATTAATTTAAAGACTTTTAACTTAGTTTCTTAGTGATGAAGAAACCTAAAATTTGGTGATAAAGAAGAAGAAAAATATTGAAATGTTTTACATATATTATACGATAATATAATGTGAATATGGTAAATAAAAATATTATCGAGCTTAATCATTTAATTTTAATTTATATAAATATATAAAATATTTATCATTAATTTATAGTCTTTTACTTAAATTCTTAGTGATGAAGAAACCTAAATTTGGTGATAAAGAAGAAGAAAAATATTGCATGTTTATACATATATTACACAATATAACATTATAAATATGGTGAATAAAAATAATGTCGAGCTTGATCATTTAATTTTAATTCTAACCAATATATATCAAATATTCATATATAATTTAAATAATTTTAACTTAGTTACTTGGTGATGAAGAAATCTTAAATTTGGTGACGAATAACAAGAAAACATTTGAAATGTTTTACATATATTACACCCTAATATAATGTGAATATGGTTATTAAAAATAATATCGAGCTTGATCATTTAACTTTAATTATTACTAATATATATAAAACATGCATCATTAATTTAAAGACTTTTAACTTAGTTTCTTAGTGATGAAGAAACCTATAATTTGGTGATAAAGAAGAAGAAAAATATTGAAACCTTTTACATATATTATACCATAATATAATGTGAATATGGTAAACAAAAATAATATTGAGCTTGATCATTTAATTTTAATTTATATAAATATAAAAAATATGTGTCATTAATTTAAAGACTTTTAACTTAGTTTCTTAGTGATGAAGAAACCTACATTGTGGTGATAAAGAAGAAGAAAAATATTGAAATGTTTTACATATATCATACCATAATATAATGTGAATATGGTAAATAAAAATAATACCGAGCTTGATCATTTAACTTTAATTATTACCAATATATAACATATGTGTCATTAATTTATAGTCTTTTAACTTAAATTTTTAGTGATGAAGAAACCTAAAATTTGGTGATAAAGAAGAAGAAAAATATTAAAAGTGTTTAAATATATTACACCATATTACATTATAAATATGGTAAATAAAAATAATATTGAGGTTGATGATTTAAATTTAATACTAACCAATATATATCAAATATGCAACATTAATTTAAAGTCTTTTAACATAGTTACTTAGTGATGAAAAAACCTAAAATTTGGTGACGAATAAGAAGAAAACATTTGAAATGTTTTACATATATTTTACCGTAATATAATGTGAATATGGTTAATAAAAATGATATCGAGCTTGATCATTTAACTTCAATTATTACTAATATATAAAACATGCATCATTAATTTAAAGACTTCTAACTTAGTTTCTTATTGATGAAGAAACCTAAAATTTGGTGATAAAGAAGAAGAAAAATATTTCAAATTTTTACATATATTACACCATATAACATTATAAATATGCTGAATAAAAATAATATCGAGCTTGATCATTTAATTTTAATTCTAACCAATATATATCAAATGTGCATATATAATTTAAAGACTTTTAAGTTAGTTACTTAGTGATGAAGAAACCTAAAATTTCGTGACGAATAAGAAGAAAACATTTGAAATGTTTTACATATATTACACCCTAATATAATGTGAATATGGTTATTAAAAATAATATCGAGCTTGATCATTTAACTTTAATTATTACTAATATATATAAAACATGCATCATTAATTTAAAGACTTTTAACTTAGTTTCTTAGTGATGAAGAAACCTATAATGTGGTGATAAAAATAAGAAAAATATTGAAATGTTTTACATATATTATACCATAATATAATGTGAATATGGTAAATAAAAATAATACCGAGCTTGATCATTTAACTTTAATTATTACCAATATATAACATATGTGTCATTAATTTATAGTCTTTTAACTTAAATTTTTAGTGATGAAGAAACCTAAAATTTGGAGATAAAGAAGAAGAAAACTATTAAAAGTGTTTACATATAGTACACCATATTACATTATAAATATGGTGAATGAAAATAATGTTGAGCTTGATGATTTAAATTTAATTCTAACCAATATATATCAAATATGAAACATTAATTTAAAGTCTTTTAACTTATTTACTTAGTGATGAAGAAACCTAAAATTTGGTGACGAATAAGAAGAAAATTTTTGAAAGATTTTATATATATTACACCGTAATATAATGTGAGTATGGTTAATAAAAATAATATCGAGCTTGATCATTTAACTTTAATTATTAATAATATATATAAAACCTGCATCATTAATTTAAAGACTTTTAACTTAGTTTCTTAGTGATGAAGAAACCTAAAATTTGGTGATAAAGAAGAAGAAAAATATTGAAATGTTTTACATATATTATACCATAATATAATGTGAATATGGTAAATAAAAATATTATCGAGCTTAATCATTTAATTTTAATTTATATAAATATATAAAATATTTGTCATTAATTTATAGTCTTTTACTTAAATTCTTAGTGATGAAGAAACGTAAAATTTGGTGATAAAGAAGAAGAAAAATATTGCAAGTTTATACATATATTACACAATATAACATTATAAATATGGTAAATAAAAATAATTTCGAGCTTGATCATTTAATTTTAATTCTAACCAATATATATCAAATATGCATATATAATTTAAATACTTTTAACGTAGTTACTTAGTGATGAAGAAACCTAAAATTTGGTGACGAATAAGAAGAAACCATTTGAAATGTTTTACATATGTTACACCGTAATATAATGTGAGTATGGTTAATAAAAATAATATTGAGCTTGATCATTTAACTTTAATTATTACTAATATATAAAACATGCATCATTAATTTAAAGACTTTTAACTTAGTTTCTTATTGATGAAGAAACCTAAAATTTGGTGATAAAGAAGAAGAAAAATATTGCAAGTTTTTACATATATTACACCATATAACATTATAAATATGCTGAATAAAAATAATATCGAGCTTGATCATTTAATTTTAATTCTAACCAATATATATCAAATGTGCACATATAATTTAAAGACTTTTAAGTTAGTTACTTAGTGATGAAGAAACCTAAAATTTCGTGACGAATAAGAAGAAAACATTTGAAATGTTTTACATATATTACACCCTAATATAATGTGAATATGGTTATTAAAAATAATATCGAGCTTGATCATTTAACTTTAATTATTACTAATATATATAAAACATGCATCATTAATTTAAAGACTTTTAACTTAGTTTCTTAGTGATGAAGAAACCTAGAATTTGGTGATAAAGAAGAAGAAAAATATTGAAATGTTTTACATATATTATACCATAATATAATATGAATATGGTGAATAAAAATAATATCGAGCTTGATTATTTAATTTTAATTTATATAAATATAAAAAACATGCATCATTAATTTAAAGACTTTTAACTTAGTTTCTTAGTGATGAAGAAACCTATAATGTGGTGATAAAGAAGAAGAAAAATATTGAAATGTTTTACATATATTATACCATAATATAATGTTAATATGGTAAATAAAAATAATACCAAGCTTGATCATTTAACTTTAATTATTAACAATATATAAGATATGTGTCATTAATTTATAGTCTTTTAACTTAAATTTTTAGTGATGAAGAAAACTAAAATTTGGTGATAAAGAAGAAGAAAAATATAAAAAGTGTTTACATATAGCACACCATATTACATTATAAATATGGTGAATAAAAATAATGTCGAGCTTGATCATTTAATTTTAATTCTAACCAATATATATCAAATATGCAACATTAATTTAAAGTCTTTTAACTTAGTTACTTAGTGATGAAGAAACCTAAAATTTGGTGATGAATAAGAAGAAAACATTTGAAATATTTTACAGATATTACACTGTAATATAATGTGAGTATGGTTAATAAAAATAATATCGAGCTTGATCATTTAACTTTAATTATTACTAATATATATAAAACATGCATCATTAATTTAAAGACTTTTAACTAAGTTTCTTAGTGATGAAGAAACCTAAATTTTGGTGATAAAGAAGAAGAAAAATATTGCAAGTTTTTACATATATTACTCCATATAACATTACAAATATGCTGAATAAAAATAATATCGAGCTTGATCATTTAATTTTAATTCTACCCAATATATATCAAATTTGCATATATAATTTAAAGACTTTTAAGTTAGTTACTTAGTGATGAAGAAACCTAAAATTTGGTGACGAATAAGAAGAAAACATTTGAAATATTTTACATATATTACACCCTAATATAATGTGAATATGGTTATTAAAAATAATATCGAGCTTGATCATTTAACTTTAATTATTACTAATATATATAAAACATGCATCATTAATTTAAAGACTTTTAACTTAGTTTCTTAGTGATGAAGAAACCTAGAATTTGGTGATAAAGAAGAAGAAAAATATTGAAATGTTTTACATATATTATACCATAATATAATGTGAATATGGTGAATAAAAATAATATCGGGCTTGATCATTTAATTTTAATTTATATAAATATAAAAAATATGTGTCATTAATTTAAAGACTTTTAACTTAGTTTCTTAGTGATGAAGAAACCTATAATGTGGTGATAAAGAAGAAGAAAAATATTGAAATGTTTTACATATATTATACCATAATATAATGTGAATATGGTAAATAAAAATAATACCGAGCTTGATCATTTAACTTTAATTATTACCAATATATAACATATGTGTCATTAATTTATAGTCTTTTAACTTAAATTTTTAGTGATGAAGAAACCTAAAATTTGGTGATAAAGAAGAAGAAAACTATTAAAAGTGTTTACATATAGTACACCATATTACATTATAAATATGGTGAATAAAAATAATGTTGAGCTTATTGATTTAAATTTAATTCTAACCAATATATATCAAATATGCAACATTAATTTAAAGTCTTTTAACTTAGTTACTTAGTGATGAAGAAACCTAAAATTTGGTGACGAATAAGAAGAAAACATTTGAAATATTTTACATATATTACACCGTAATATAATGTGAGTATGGTTAATAAAAATAATATCGAGCTTGATCATTTAACTTTAATTATTACTAATATATATAAAACATGCATCATTAATTTAAAGACTTTTAACTTAGTTTCATAGTGATGAAGAAACCTAAAATTTTGTGATAAAGAAGAAGAAAAATATTGAAATGTTTTACATATATTATACCATAATATAATGTGAATATGGTAAATAAAAATAATACCGAGCTTGATCATTTAACTTTAATTATTACCAATATATAACATATGTGTCATTAATTTATAGTCTTTTAACTTAAACTTTTAGTGATGAAGAAACCTAAAATTTGGAGATAAAGAAGAAGAAAACTATAAAAAGTGTTTACATATAGTACACCATATTACATTATAAATATGGTGAATAAAAATAATGTTGAGCTTGATGATTTAAATTTAATTCTAACCAATATATATCAAATATGAAACATTAATTTAAAGTCTTTTAACTTAGTTACTTAGTGATGAAGAAACCTAAAATTTGGTGACGAATAAGAAGAAATTTTTTGAAAGATTTTACATATATTACACCGTAATATAATGTGAGTATGGTTAATAAAAATAATATCGAGCTTGATCATTTAACTTTAATTATTACTAATATATATAAAACCTGCATCATTAATTTAAAGACTTTTAACTTAGTTTCTTAGTGATAAAAATGATATCGAGCTTGATCATTTAACTTCAATTATTACTAATATATAAAACATGCATCATTAATTTAAAGACTTTTACCTTAGTTTCTTATTGATGAAGAAACCTAAAATTTGGTGATAAAGAAGAAGAAAAATATTGCAAGTTTTTACATATATTACACCATATAACATTATAAATATTCTGAATAAAAATAATATCAAGCTTGATCATTTAATGTTAATTCTAACCAATATATATCAAATGTGAATATATAATTTAAATACTTTTAAGTTAGTTACTTAGTGACGAAGAAACCTAAAATTTCGTGACGAATAAGAAGAAAACATTTGAAATGTTTTACATATATTACACCCTAATATAATGTGAATATGGTTATTAAAAATAATATCGAGCTTGATCATTTAACTTTAATTATTACTAATATATATAAAACATGCATCATTAATTTAAAGACTTTTAACTTAGTTTCTTAGTGATGAAGAAACCTATAATGTGGTGATAAAGAAGAAGAAAAATATTGAAATGTTTTACATATATTATACCATAATATAATGTGAATATGGTAAATAAAAATATTATCGAGCTTAATCATTTAATTTTAATTTATATAAATATATAAAATATGTGTCATTAATTTATAGTCTTTTAACTTAATTTTTAGTAATGAAGAAACCTAAAATTTGGTGATAAAGAAGAAGAAAACTATTAAAAGTGTTTACATATAGTACACCATATTACATTATAAATATGGTGAATAAAAATAATGTTGAGCTTGATGATTTAAATTTAATTGTAACCAATATATATCAAATATGCATATATAATTTAAATACTTTTAACGTAGTAACTTAGTGATGAAGAAACCTAAAATTTGGTGACGAATAAGAAGAAACCATTTGAAATGTTTTACATATATTACACCGTAATATAATGTGAGTATGGTTAATAAAAATAATACTGAGCTTGATCATTTAACTTTAATTATTACTAATATATAAAACATGCATCATTAATTTAAAGACTTTTAACTTTGTTTCTTATTGATGAAGAAACCTAAAATTTGGTGATAAAGAAGAAGAAAAATATTGCATGTTTTTACATATATTACACCATATAACATTATAAATATGTTGAATAAAAATAATATCGAGCTTGATCATTTAATTTTAATTCTAACCAATATATATCAAATGTGCATATATAATTTAAAGACTTTTAAGGTAGTTACTTAGTGATGAAGAAACCTAAAATTTCGTGACGAATAAGAAGAAAACATTTGAAATGTTTTACATATATTACACCCTAATATAATGTGAATATGGTTATTAAAAATAATATCGGGCTTGATCATTTAACTTTAATTATTACTAATATATATAAAACATGCATCATTAATTTAAAGACTTTTAACTTAGTTTCTTAGTGATGAAGAAACCTAGAATTTGGTGATAAAGAAGAAGAAAAATATTGAAATGTTTTACATATATTATACCATAATATAATGTGAATATGGTGAATAAAAATAATATCGAGCTTGATTATTTAATTTTAATTTATATAAATATAAAAAACATGCATCATTAATTTAAAGACTTTTAACTTAGTTTCTTAGTGATGAAGAAACCTATTAATGTGGTGATAAAGAAGAAGAAAAATATTGAAATGTTTTACATATATCATACCTTAATATAATGTGAATATGGTAAATAAAAATAATACCGAGCTTGATCATTTAACTTTAATTATTAACAATATATAACATATGTGCCATTAATTTATAGTCTTTTAACTTCAATTTTTAGTGATGAAGAAACCTTAAATTTGGTGATAAAGAAGAAGAAAAATATTAAAAGTGTTTACATATAGCACACCATATTACATTATAAATATGGTGAATAAAAATAAAGTTGAGCTTGATGATTTAAATTTAATTCTAACCAATATATATCAAATATGCAACATTAATTTAAAGTCTTTTAACTTAGTTACTTAGTGATGAAGAAACCTAAAATTTGGTGACGAATAAGAAGAAAACATTTGAAATATTTTACAGATATTACACTGTAATATAATGTGAGTATGGTTAATAAAAATAATATCGAGCTTGATCATTTAACTTTAATTATTACTAATATATATAAAACATGCATCATTAATTTAAAGACTTTTAACTAAGTTTCTTAGTGATGAAGAAACCTAAAATTTGGTGATAAAGAAGAAGAAAAATATTGCAAGTTTTTACATATATTACACCATATAACATTATAAATATGCTGAATAAAAATAATATCGAGCTTGATCATTTAATTTTAATTCTAACCAATATATATCAAATGTGCATATATAATTTAAAGACTTTTAAGTTAGTTACTTAGTGATGAAGAAACCTAAAATTTGGTGACGAATAAGAAGAAAACATTTGAAATGTTTTACATATATTACACCCTAATATAATGTGAATATGGTTATTAAAAATAATATCGAGCTTGATCATTTAACTTTAATTATTACCAATATATATAAAACATGCATCATTAATTTAAAGACTTTTAACTTAGTTTCTTAGTGATGAAGAAACCTAAAATTTGGTGATAAAGAAGAAGAAAAATATTGAAATGTTTTACATATATTATACCATAATATAATGTGAATATGGTGAATAAAAATAATATCGGGCTTGATCATTTAATTTTAATTTATATAAATATATAAAATATTTGTCATTAATTTATAGTGTTATTCTTAGTGATGAAGAAACCTAAAATTTGGTGATAAAGAAGAAGAAAAATATTGCAAGTTTATACATATATTACACAATATAACAATATAAATATGGTGAATAAAAATAATTTCGAGCTTGATCTATTAATTTTAATTCTAATCAATATATATCAAATATGCATATATAATTTAAATACTTTTAACGTAGTAACTTAGTGATGAAGAAACCTAAAATTTGGTGACGAATAAGAAGAAACCATTTAAAATGTTTTACATATATTACACCGTAATATAATGTGAGTATGGTTAACAAAAATAATATCGAGCTTGATCATTTAAATTCAATTATTACTAATATTTATATAAAACATGCATCATTAATTTAAAGACTTTTAACTTAGTTTCTTAGTGATGAAGAAACCTAGAATTTGGTGATAAAGAAGAAGAAAAATATTGAAATGTTTTACATATATTATACCATAATATAATTTGAATATGGTAAATAAAAATAATATCGAGCTTGATTATTTAATTTTAATTTATATAAATATAAAAAACATGCATCATTAATTTAAAGACTTTTAACTTAGTTTCTTATTGATGAAGAAACCTAAAATTTGGTGATAAAGAAGAAGAAAAATATTGCAGTTTTTACATATATTACACCATATAAAATTATAAATATGCTGAATAAAAATAATATCGAGCTTGATCATTTAATTTTAATTCTAACCAATATATATCAAATGTGCATATATAATTTAAAGACTTTTAAGGTAGTTACTTAGTGATGAAGAAACCTAAAATTTCGTGACGAATAAGAAGAAAACACTTGAAATGTTTTACATATATTACACCCTAATATAATGTGAATATGGTTATTAAAAATAATATCGAGTTTGATCATTTAACTTTAATTATTACTAATATATATAAAACATGCATCATTAATTTAAAGACTTTTAACTCTGTTTCTTAGTGATGAAGAAAGCTAGAATTTGGTGATAAAGAAGAAGAAAAATATTGAAATGTTTTACATATATTATACCATAATATAATGTGAATATGGTGAATAAAAATAATATCGAGCTTGATTATTTAATTTTAATTTATATAAATATAAAAAACATGCATCATTAATTTAAAGACTTTTAACTTAGTTTCTTAGTGATGAAGAAACCTATAATGTGGTGATAAAGAAGAAGAAAAATATTGAAATGTTTTACATATATTATACCTTAATATAATGTGAATATGGTAAATAAAAATAATACCGAGCTTGATCATTTAACTTTAATTATTAACAATATATAACATATGTGCCATTAATTTATAGTCTTTTAACTTATATTTTTAGTGATGAAGAAACCTTAAATTCGTTGATAAAGAAGAAGAAAAATATTAAAAGTGTTTACATATAGCACACCATATTACATTATAAATATGGTGAATAAAACTAAAGTTGAGCTTGATGATTTAAATTTAATTCTAACCAATATATATCAAATATGCAACATTAATTTAAAGTCTTTTAACTTAGTTACTTAGTGATGAAGAAACCTAAAATTTGGTGACGAATAAGAATAAAACATTTGAAATATTTTACATATATTACACCGTAATAAAATGTGAGTATGGTTAATAAAAATAATATCGAGCTTGATCATTTAACTTTAATTATTACTAATATATATAAAACATGCATCATTAATTTAAAGGCTTTTAACTTAGTTTCTTAGTGTTGAAGAAACCTAAAATTTGGTGATAAAGAAGAAGAAAAATATTGAAATGTTTTACATATATTATACCATAATATAATGTGAATATGGTAAATAAAAATATTATCGAGCTTAATCATTTAGTTTAAATTTATATAAATATATAAAATATTTGTCATTAATTTATAGTCTTTTACTTAAATTCTTAGTGATGAAGAAACCTAAAATTTGGTGATAAAGAAGTAGAAAAATATTGCAAGTTTATACATATATTACACAATATAACATTATAAATATGGTGAATAAAAATAATGTCGAGCTTGATCATTTAATTTTAATTCTAACCAATATATATCAAATATGCATATATAATTTAAATAATTTTAACGTAGTTACTTGGTGATGAAGAAACCTAAAATTTGGTGACGAATAAGAAGAAAACATTTGAAATGTTTTACATATATTACACCCTAATATAATGTGAATATGGTTATTAAAAATAATATCGAGCTTGATCATTTAACTTTAATTATTACTAATATATATAAAACATGCATCATTAATTTAAAGACTTTTAACTTAGTTTCTTAGTGATGAAGAAACCTAGAATTTGGTGATAAAGAAGAAGAAAAATATTGAAATGTTTTACATATATTATACCATAATATAATGTGAATATGGTAAATAAAAATAATATTGAGCTTGATCATTTAATTTTAATTTATATAAATATAAAAAATATGTGTCATTAATTTAAAGACTTTTAACTTAGTTTCTTAGTGATGAAGAAACCTATATTGTGGTAATAAAGAAGAAGAAAAATATTGAAATGTTTTACATATATCATACCATAATATAATGTGAATATGGTAAATAAAAATAATACCGAGCTTGATCATTTAACTTTAATTATTACCAATATATAACATATGTGTCATTATTTATAGTCTTTTAACTTAAATTTTTAGTGATGAAGAAACCTAAAATTTGGTGATAAAGAAGAAGAAAAACATTAAAAGTGTTTAAATATATTACACCATATTACATTATAAATATGGTAAATAAAAATAATATTGAGATTGATGATTTAAATTTAATACTAACCAATATATATCAAATATGCAACATTAATTTAAAGTCTTTTAACATAGTTACTTAGTGATGAAAAAACCTAAAATTTGGTGACGAATAAGAAGAAAACATTTGAAATGTTTTACATATATTTCACTGTAATATAATGTGAATATGGTTAATAAAAATGATATCGAGCTTGATCATTTAACTTCAATTATTACTAATATATAAAACATGCATCATTAATTTAAAGACTTTTACCTTAGTTTCTTATTGATGAAGAAACCTAAAATTTGGTGATAAAGAAGAAGAAAAATATTGCAAGTTTTTACATATATTACACCATATAACATTATAAATATTCTGAATAAAAATAATATCGAGCTTGATCATTTAATTTTAATTCTAACCAATATATATCAAATGTGAATATATAATTTAAATACTTTTAAGTTAGTTACTTAGTGACGAAGAAACCTAAAATTTCGTGACGAATAAGAAGAAAACATTTGAAATGTTTTACATATATTACACCCTAATATAATGTGAATATGGTTATTAAAAATAATATCGAGCTTGATCATTTAACTTTAATTATTACTAATATATATAAAACATGCATCATTAATTTAAAGACTTTTAACTTAGTTTCTTAGTGATGAAGAAACCTATAATGTGGTGATAAAGAAGAAGAAAAATATTGAAATGTTTTACATATATTATACCATAATATAATGTGAATATGGTAAATAAAAATATTATCGAGCTTAATCATTTAATTTTAATTTATATAAATATATAAAATATGTGTCCTTAATTTATAGTCTTTTAACTTAAATTTTTAGTAATGAAGAAACCTAAAATTTGGTGATAAAGAAGAAGAAAACTATTAAAAGTGTTTACATATAGTACACCATATTACATTATAAATATGGTGAATAAAAATAATGTTGAGCTTGATGATTTAAATTTAATTGTAACCAATATATATCAAATATGCATATATAATTTAAATACTTTTAACGTAGTAACTTAGTGATGAAGAAACCTAAAATTTGGTGACGAATAAGAAGAAACCATTTGAAATGTTTTACATATATTACACCGTAATATAATGTGAGTATGGTTAATAAAAATAATATCGAGCTTGATCATTTAACTTTAATTATTACTAATATATAAAACATGCATCATTAATTTAAAGACTTTTAACTTTGTTTCTTATTGATGAAGAAACCTAAAATTTGGTGATAAAGAAGAAGAAAAATATTGCAAGTTTTTACATATATTACACCATATAACATTATAAATATGCTGAATAAAAATAATATCGAGCTTGATCATTTAATTTTAATTCTAACCAATATATATCAAATGTGCATATATAATTTAAAGACTTTTAAGGTAGTTACTTAGTGATTAAGAAACCTAAAATTTCGTGACGAATAAGAAGAAAACATTTGAAATGTTTTACATATATTACACCCTAATATAATGTGAATATGGTTATTAAAAATAATATCGAGCTTGATCATTTAACTTTAATTATTACTAATATATATAAAACATGCATCATTAATTTAAAGACTTTTAACTTAGTTTCTTAGTGATGAAGAAACCTAGAATTTGGTGATAAAGAAGAAGAAAAATATTGAAATGTTCTACATATATTATACCATAATATAATGTGAATATGGTGAATAAAAATAATATTGGGCTTGATCATTTAACTTTAATTTATATAAATATATAAAATATTTGTCATTAATTTATAGTGTTATTCTTAGTGATGAAGAAACCCAAAATTTGGTGATAAAGAAGAAGAAAAATATTGCAAGTTTATACATATATTACACAATATAACATTATAAATATGGTGAATAAAAATGATTTCGAGCTTAATCTATTAATTTTAATTCTAACCAATATATATCAAATATGCATATATAATTTAAATACTTTTAACGTAGTAACTTAGTGATGAAGAAACCTAAAATTTGGTGACGAATAAGAAGAAACCATTTGAAATGTTTTACATATATTACACTGTAATATAATGTGAGTATGGTTAATAAAAATAATATCGAGCTTGATCATTTAACTTTAATTATTACTAATATATATAAAACATGCATCATTAATTTAAAGACTTTTAACTTAGTTTCTTAGTGATGAAGAAACCTAAAATTTGGTGATAAAGAAGAAGAAAAATATTGCAAGTTTTTACATATATTACACCATATAACATTATAAATATGCTGAATAAAAATAATATCGAGCTTGATCATTTAATTTTAATTCTAACCAATATATATCAAATGTGAATATATAATTTAAATACTTTTAAGTTAGTTACTTAGTGATGAAGAAACCTAAAATTTGGTGACGAATAAGAAGAAAACATTTGAAATGTTTTACATATATTACACCCTAATATAATGTGAGTATGGTTAATAAAAATAATATCGAGCTTGATCATTTAACTTTAATTATTACCAATATATATAAAACATGCATCATTAATTTAAAGACTTTTAACTTAGTTTCTTAGTGATGAAGAAACCTAAAATTTGGTGATAAAGAAGAAGAAAAATATTGAAATATTTTACATATATTATACCATAATATAATGTGAATATGGTAAATAAAAATATTATCGAGCTTAATCATTTAATTTTAATTTATATAAATATATAAAATATTTGTCATTAATTTATAGTGTTATTCTTAGTGATGAAGAAACCTAAAATTTGGTGATAAAGAAGAAGAAAAATATTGCAAGTTTATACATATATTACACAATATAACATTATAAATATGGTGAATAAAAATAATTTCGAGCTTGATCTAGTAATTTTAATTCTAACCAATATATATCAAATATGCATATATAATTTAAATACTTTTAACGTAGTAACTTAGTGATGAAGAAACCTAAAATTTGGTGACGAATAAGAAGAAACCATTTAAAATGTTTTACATATATTACACCGTAATATAATGTGAGTATGGTTAACAAAAATAATATCGAGCTTGATCATTTAACTTCAATTATTACTAATATATATATAAAACATGCATCATTAATTTAAAGACTTTTAACTTAGTTTCTTAGTGATGAAGAAACCTAGAATTTGGTGATAAAGAAAAAGAAAAATATTGAAATGTTTTATATATATTATACCATAATATAATGTGAATATGGTAAATAAAAATAATATCGAGCTTGATCATTTAATTTTAATTTATATAAATATAAAAAATATGTGTCATTAATTTAAAGACTTTTACCTTAGTTTCTTAGTGATGAAGAAACCTAAAATTTGGTGATAAAGAAGAAGAAAAATATTGAAATGTTTTACATATATTATACCATAATATAATGTGAATATGGTAAATAAAAATATTATCGAGCTTAATCATTTAATTTTAATTCTAACCAATATATATCAAATATGCATATATAATTTAAATACTTTTAACGTAGTTACTTGGTGATGAAGAAACCTAAAATTTGGTGACGGATAAGAAGAAAACATTTGAAATGTTTTACATATATTACACCCTAATATAATGTGAATATGGTTATTAAAAATAATATCGAGCTTGATCATTTAACTTTAATTATTACTAATATATATAAAACATGCATCATTAATTTAAAGACTTTTAACTTAGTTTCTTAGTGATGAAGAAACCTAGAATTTGGTGATAAAGAAGAAGAAAAATATTGAAATGTTTTACATATATTATACCATAATATAATGTGAATATGGTGAATAAAAATAATATCGAGCTTGATCATTTAATTTTAATTTATATAAATATAAAAAACATGCATCGTTAATTTAAAGACTTTTAACTTAGTTTGTTAGTGATGAAGAAACCTATAATGTGGTGATAAAGAAGAAGAAAAATATTGAAATGTTTTACTTATATCATACCATAATATAATATGAATATGGTAAATAAAAATAATACCGAGCTTGATCATTTAACTTTAATTATTACCAATATATAACATATGTGTCATTAATTTATAGTCTTTTAACTTAAATTTTTAGTGATGAAGAAACCTAAAATTTGGTGATAAAGAAGAAGAAAAATATTAAAAGTGTTTAAATATATTACACCATATTACATTATATGGTAAATAAAAATAATATTGAGCTTGATGATTTAAATTTAATACTTACCAATATATATCAAATATGCAACATTAATTTAAAGTCTTTTAACTTAGTTACTTAGTGATGAAAAAACCTAAAATTTGGTGACGAATAAGAAGAAAACATTTTAAATGTTTTACATATATTTCCCCGTAATATAATGTGAATATGGTTAATAAAAATGATATCGAGCTTGATCATTTAACTTCAATTATTACTAATATATAAAACATGCATCATTAATTTAAAGACTTTTAACTTAGTTTCTTATTGATGAAGAAACCTAAAATTTGGTGATAAAGAAGAAGAAAAATATTGAAATGTTTTACATATATTATACCATAATATAATGTGAATATGGTAAATAAAAATATTATCGAGCTTAATCATTTAATTTTAATTTATATAAATATAAAAAATATTTGTCATTAATTTATAGTCTTTTACTTAAATTCTTAGTGATGAAGAAACGTAAAATTTGGTGATAAAGAAGAAGAAAAATATTGCAAGTTTATACATATATTACACAATATAACATTATAAATATGGTGAATAAAAATAATGTCGAGCTTGATCATTTAATTTTAATTCTAACCAATATATATCAAATATGCATATATAATTTAAATACTTTTAACGTAGTTACTTAGTGATGAAGAAAACTAAAATTTGGTGACGAATAAGAAGAAACCATTTGAAATGTTTTACATATATTACACCGTAATATAATGTGAGTATGGTTAATAAAAATAATATCGAGCTTGATCATTTAACTTCAATTATTACTAATATATAAAACATGCATCATTAATTTAAAGACTTTTAACTTAGTTTCTTAGTGATGAAGAAACCTAAAATTTGGTGATAAAGAAGAAGAAAAATATTGAAATGTTTTACATATATTATACCATAATATAATGTGAATATGGTAAATAAAAATATTATCGAGCTTAATCATTTAATTTTAATTTATATAAATATATAAAATATTTGTCATTATTTTATAGTCTTTTACTTAAATTCTTAGTAATGAAGAAACGTAAAATTTGGTGATAAAGAAGAAGAAAAATATTGAAATTTTTTACATATATTATACCATAATATAATGTGAATATGGTGAATAAAAATAATATCGAGCTTGATCATTTAATTTTAATTTATATAAATATAAAAAATATGTGTCATTAATTTAAAGACTTTTAACTTAGTTTCTTAGTGATGAAGAAACCTATAATGTGGTGATAAAGAAGAAGAAAAATATTGAAATGTTTTACATATATTATACCATAATATAATGTGAATATGGTAAATAAAAATAATAGCGAGCTTGATCATTTAACTTTAATTATTACCAATATATAACATATGTGTCATTAATTTATAGTCTTTTAACTTAAATATTTAGTGATGAAGAAACCTAAAATTTGGTGATAAAGAAGAAGAAAAATATTAAAAGTGTTTACATATAGTACACCATATTACATTATAAATATGATGAATAAAAATAATTTTGAGCTTGAAGATTTAAATTTAATTATAACCAATATATATCAAATATGCAACATTAATTTAAAGTCTTTTAACTTAGATACTTACTGATGAAGAAACCTAAAATTTGGTGACGAATAAGAAGAAAACATTTGAAATATTTTACATATATTACACCGTAATATAATGTGAGTATGGTTAATAAAAATAATATCGAGCTTGATCATTTAACTTTAATTATTACTAATATATATAAAACTTGCATCATTAATTTAAAGACTTTTAACTTAGTTTCTTAGTAATGAAGAAACGTAAAATTTGGTGATAAAGAAGAAGAAAAATATTGAAATGTTTTACATATATTATACCATAATATAATGTGAATATGGTGAATAAAAATAATATCGAGCTTGATCATTTAATTTTAATTTATATAAATATAAAAAATATGTGTCATTAATTTAAAGACTTTTAACTTAGTTTCTTAGTGATGAAGAAACCTATAATGTGGTGATAAAGAAGAAGAAAAATATTGAAATGTTTTACATATATTATACCATAATATAATGTGAATATGGTAAATAAAAATAATACCGAGCTTGATCATTTAACTTTAATTAATACCAATATATAACATATGTGTCATTAATTTATATTCTTTTAACTTAAATTTTTAGTGATGAAGAAACCTAAAATTTGGTGATAAAGAAGAAGAAAAATATTTAAAGTGTTTACATATAGTACACCATATTACATTATAAATATGATGAATAAAAATAATGTTGAGCTTGATGATTTAAATTTAATTCTAACCAATATATATCAAATATGCAACATTAATTTAAAGTCTTTTAACTTAGATACTTAGTGATGAAGAAACCTAAAATTTGGTGACGAATAAGAAGAAAACATTTGAAATATTTTACATATATGACACCGTAATATAATGTGAGTATGGTTAATAAAAATAATATCGAGCTTGATCATTTAACTTTAATTATTACTAATATATATAAAACATGCATCATTAATTTAAAGACTTTTAACTTAGTTTCGTAGTGATGAAGAAACCTAAAATTTGGTGATAAAGAAGAAGAAAAATATTGAAATGTTTTACATATATTATACGATAATATAATGTGAATATGGTAAATAAAAATATTATCGAGCTTAATCATTTAATTTTAATTTATATAAATATATAAAATATTTATCATTAATTTATAGTCTTTTACTTAAATTCTTAGTGATGAAGAAACCTAAATTTGGTGATAAAGAAGAAGAAAAATATTGCATGTTTATACATATATTACACAATATAACATTATAAATATGGTGAATAAAAATAATGTCGAGCTTGATCATTTAATTTTAATTCTAACCAATATATATCAAATATTCATATATAATTTAAATAATTTTAACTTAGTTACTTGGTGATGAAGAAATCTTAAATTTGGTGACGAATAACAAGAAAACATTTGAAATGTTTTACATATATTACACCCTAATATAATGTGAATATGGTTATTAAAAATAATATCGAGCTTGATCATTTAACTTTAATTATTACTAATATATATAAAACATGCATCATTAATTTAAAGACTTTTAACTTAGTTTCTTAGTGATGAAGAAACCTATAATTTGGTGATAAAGAAGAAGAAAAATATTGAAACCTTTTACATATATTATACCATAATATAATGTGAATATGGTAAACAAAAATAATATTGAGCTTGATCATTTAATTTTAATTTATATAAATATAAAAAATATGTGTCATTAATTTAAAGACTTTTAACTTAGTTTCTTAGTGATGAAGAAACCTACATTGTGGTGATAAAGAAGAAGAAAAATATTGAAATGTTTTACATATATCATACCATAATATAATGTGAATATGGTAAATAAAAATAATACCGAGCTTGATCATTTAACTTTAATTATTACCAATATATAACATATGTGTCATTAATTTATAGTCTTTTAACTTAAATTTTTAGTGATGAAGAAACCTAAAATTTGGTGATAAAGAAGAAGAAAAATATTAAAAGTGTTTAAATATATTACACCATATTACATTATAAATATGGTAAATAAAAATAATATTGAGGTTGATGATTTAAATTTAATACTAACCAATATATATCAAATATGCAACATTAATTTAAAGTCTTTTAACATAGTTACTTAGTGATGAAAAAACCTAAAATTTGGTGACGAATAAGAAGAAAACATTTGAAATGTTTTACATATATTTTACCGTAATATAATGTGAATATGGTTAATAAAAATGATATCGAGCTTGATCATTTAACTTCAATTATTACTAATATATAAAACATGCATCATTAATTTAAAGACTTCTAACTTAGTTTCTTATTGATGAAGAAACCTAAAATTTGGTGATAAAGAAGAAGAAAAATATTGCAAGTTTTTACATATATTACACCATATAACATTATAAATATGCTGAATAAAAATAATATCGAGCTTGATCATTTAATTTTAATTCTAACCAATATATATCAAATGTGCATATATAATTTAAAGACTTTTAAGTTAGTTACTTAGTGATGAAGAAACCTAAAATTTCGTGACGAATAAGAAGAAAACATTTGAAATGTTTTACATATATTACACCCTAATATAATGTGAATATGGTTATTAAAAATAATATCGAGCTTGATCATTTAACTTTAATTATTACTAATATATATAAAACATGCATCATTAATTTAAAGACTTTTAACTTAATTTCTTAATGATGAAGAAACCTATAATGTGGTGATAAAAAGAAGAAAAATATTGAAATGTTTTACATATATTATACCATAATATAATGTGAATATGGTAAATAAAAATAATACCGAGCTTGATCATTTAATTTTAATTTATATAAATATAAAAAATATGTGTCATTAATTTAAAGACTTTTAACTTAGTTTCTTAGTGATGAAGAAACCTATAATGTGGTGATAAAGAAGAAGAAAAATATTGAAATGTTTTACATATATTATACCATAATATAATGTGAATATGGTAAATAAAAATAATACCGAGCTTGATCATTTAACTTTAATTATTACCAATATATAACATATGTGTCATTAATTTATAGTCTTTTAACTTAAATTTTTAGTGATGAAGAAACCTAAAATTTGGTGATAAAGAAGAAGAAAACTATTAAAAGTGTTTACATATAGTACACCATATTACATTATAAATATGGTGAATAAAAATAATGTTGAGCTTGTAGATTTAAATTTAATTCTAACCAATATATATCAAATATGCAACATTAATTTAAAGTCTTTTAACTTAGTTACTTAGTGATGAAGAAACCTAAAATTTGGTGACGAATAAGAAGAAAACATTTGAAATATTTTACATATATTACACCGTAATATAATGTGAGTATGGTTAATAAAAATAATATCGAGCTTGATCATTTAACTTTAATTATTACTAATATATATAAAACATGCATCATTAATTTAAAGACTTTTAACTTAGTTTCATAGTGATGAAGAAACCTAAAATTTTGTGATAAAGAAGAAGAAAAATATTGAAATGTTTTACATATATTATACCATAATATAATGTGAATATGGTAAATAAAAATAATACCGAGCTTGATCATTTAACTTTAATTATTACCAATATATAACATATGTGTCATTAATTTATAGTCTTTTAACTTAAACTTTTAGTGATGAAGAAACCTAAAATTTGGAGATAAAGAAGAAGAAAACTATAAAAAGTGTTTACATATAGTACACCATATTACATTATAAATATGGTGAATAAAAATAATGTTGAGCTTGATGATTTAAATTTAATTCTAACCAATATATATCAAATATGAAACATTAATTTAAAGTCTTTTAACTTAGTTACTTAGTGATGAAGAAACCTAAAATTTGGTGACGAATAAGAAGAAATTTTTTGAAAGATTTTACATATATTACACCGTAATATAATGTGAGTATGGTTAATAAAAATAATATCGAGCTTGATCATTTAACTTTAATTATTACTAATATATATAAAACCTGCATCATTAATTTAAAGACTTTTAACTTAGTTTCTTAGTGATGAAGAAACCTAAAATTTGGTGATAAAGAAGAAGAAAAATATTGAAATGTTTTACATATATTATACCATAATATAATGTGAATATGGTAAATAAAAATATTATCGAGCTTAATCATTTAATTTTAATTTATATAAATATATAAAATATTTGTCATTAATTTATAGTCTTTTACTTAAATTCTTAGTGATGAAGAAACCTAAAATTTGGTGATAAAGAAGAAGAAAAATATTGCAAGTTTATACATATATTACACAATATAACATTATAAATATGGTGAATAAAATTAATGTCGAGCTTGATCATTTAATTTTAATTCTAACCTATATATATCAAATATGCATTAATAATTTAAATACTTTTAACGTAGTTACTTAGTGATGAACAAACCTAAAATTTGGTGACGAATAAGAAGAAACCATTTGAAATGTTTTACATATATTACACCGTAATATAATGTGAGTATGGTTAATAAAAATAATATCGAGCTTGATCATTTAACTTTAATTATTACTAATATATAAAACATGCATCATTAATTTAAAGACTTTTAACTTAGTTTCTTATTGATGAAGAAACCTAAAATTTGGTGATAAAGAAGAAGAAAAATATTGCAAGTTTTTACATATATTACACCATATAACATTATAAATATGCTGAATAAAAATAATATCGAGCTTGATCATTTAATTTTAATTCTAACCAATATATATCAAATGTGCATATATAATTTAAAGACTTTTAAGTTAGTTACTTAGTGATGAAGAAACCTAAACTTTCGTGACGAATTAGAAGAAAACATTTGAAATGTTTTACATATATTACACCCTAATATAATGTGAATATGGTTATTAAAAATAATATCGGGCTTGATCATTTAACTTTAATTATTACTAATATATATAAAACATGCATCATTAATTTAAAGACTTTTAACTTAGTTTCTTAGTGATGAAGAAACCTAGAATTTGGTGATAAAGAAGAAGAAAAATATTGAAATGTTTTACATATATTATACCATAATATAATATGAATATGGTGAATAAAAATAATATCAAGCTTGATTATTTAATTTTAATTTATATAAATATAAAAAACATGCATCATTAATTTAAAGACTTTTAACTTATTTTCTTAGTGATGAAGAAACCTATAATGTGGTGATAAAGAAGAAGAAAAATATTGAAATGTTTTACATATATTATACCATAATATAATGTGAATATGGTAAATAAAAATAATACCGAGCTTGATCATTTAACTTTAATTATTAACAATATATAACATATGTGTCATTAATTTATAGTCTTTTAACTTAAATTTTTAGTGATGAAGAAAACTAAAATTTGGTGATAAAGAAGAAGAAAAATATAAAAAGTGTTTACATATAGCACACCATATTACATTATAAATATGGTGAATAAAAATAATGTTGAATTTGATGATTTAAATTTAATTCTAACCAATATATATCAAATATGCAACATTAATTTAAAGTCTTTTAACTTAGTTACTTAGTGATGAAGAAACCTAAAATTTGGTGACGAATAAGAAGAAAACATTTGAAATATTTTACAGATATTAAACTGTAATATAATGTGAGTATGGTTAATAAAAATAATATCGAGCTTGATCATTTAACTTTAATTATTACTAATATATATAAAACATGCATCATTAATTTAAAGACTTTTAACTAAGTTTCTTAGTGATGAAGAAACCTAAAATTTGGTGATAAAGAAGAAGAAAATATGCATGTTTTTACATATATTACACCATATAACATTAAAAATATGCTGAATAAAAATAATATCGAGCTTGATCATTTAATTTTAATTCTAACCAATATATATCAAATGTGCATATATAATTTAAAGACTTTTAAGGTAGTTACTTAGTGATTAAGAAACCTAAAATTTCGTGACGAATAAGAAGAAAACATTTGAAATGTTTTTACATATATTACACCCTAATATAATGTGAATATGGTTATTAAAAATAATATCGAGCTTGATCATTTAACTTTAATTATTACTAATATATATAAAACATGCATCATTAATTTAAAGACTTTTAACTTAGTTTCTTAGTGATGAAGAAACCTAGAATTTGGGTGATAAAGAAGAAGAAAAATATTGAAATGTTTTACATATATTATACCATAATATAATGTGAATATGGTGAATAAAAATAATATCGAGCTTGATTATTTAATTTAATTTATATAAAATAAAAAACATGCATCATTAATTTAAGACTTTTAACTTAGTTTCTTAGTGATGAAGAAACCTATAATGTGGTGATAAAGAAGAAGAAAAATATTGAAATGTTTTACATATATCATACCTTAATATAATGTGAATATGGTAAATAAAAATAATACCGAGCTTGATCATTTAACTTTAATTATTAACAATATATAACATATGTGCCATTAATTTTATAGTCTTTTAACTTCAATTTTTAGTGATGAAGAAACCTTAAATTTGGTGATAAAGAAGAAGAAAAATATTAAAAGTGTTTACATATAGCACACCATATTACATTATAAATATGGTGAATAAAAATAAAGTTGAGCTTGATGATTTAAATTTAATTCTAACCAATATATATCAAATATGCAACATTAATTTAAAGTCTTTTAACTTAGTTACTTAGTGATGAAGAAACCTAAAATTTGGTGACGAATAAGAAGAAAACATTTGAAATATTTTACATATATTACACTGTATATAATGTGAGTATGGTTAATAAAAATAATATCGAGCTTGATCATTTAACTTTAATTATTACTAATATATATAAACATGCATCATTAATTTAAAGACTTTAAACTTAGTTTCTTAGTAATGAAGAAACCTAAAATTTGGTGATAAAGAAGAAGAAAAATATTACAAGTTTTTACATATATTATACCATAATATAATGTGAATATGGTAAATAAAAATATTATCGAGCTTAATCATTTAATTTTAATTTATATAAATATATAAAATATGTGTCATTAATTTATAGTCTTTTAACTTAAATTTTTAGTGATGAAGAAAACTAAAATTTGGTGATAAAGAAGAAGAAAAATATAAAAAGTGTTTACATATAGCACACCATATTACATTATAAATATGGTGAATAAAAATAATGTGGAGTTTGATGATTTAAATTTAATTCTAACCAATATATATCAAATATGCAACATTAATTTAAAGTCTTTTAACTTAGTTACTTAGTGATGAAGAAACCTAAAATTTGGTGACGAATAAGAAGAAAACATTTGAAATATTTTATAGATATTACACTGTAATATAATGTGAGTATGGTTAATAAAAATAATATCGAGCTTGATCATTTAACTTTAATTATTACTAATATATATAAAACATGCATCATTAATTTAAAGACTTTTAACTAAGTTTCTTAGTGATGAAGAATCCAAAAATTTGGTGATAAAGAAGAAGAAAATATTGCAAGTTTTTACATATATTACACCATATAACATTATAAATATGCTGAATAAAAATAATATCGAGCTTGATCATTTAATTTTAATTCTAACCAATATATATCAAATGTGCATATATAATTTAAAGACTTTTAAGTTAGTTACTTAGTGATGAAGAAACCTAAAATTTGGTGACGAATAAGAAGAAAACATTTGAAATGTTTTACATATATTACACCCTAATATAATGTGAATATGGTTATTAAAAATAATATCGAGCTTGATCATTTAACTTTAATTATTACTAATATATATAAATCATGCATCATTAATTTAAAGACTTTTAACTTAGCTCCTTAGTGATGAAGAGACCTAGAATTTGGTGATAAAGAAGAAGAAAAATATTGAAATGTTTTACATATATTATACCATAATATAATGTGAATATGGTGAGAAAAAATAATATCGGGCTTGATCATTTAATTTTAATTTATATAAATATAAAAAATATGTGTCATTAATTTAAAGACTTTTAACTTAGTTTCTTAGTGATGAAGAAACCTATAATGTGGTGATAAAGAAGAAGAAAAATATTGAAATGTTTTACATATATTATACCATAATATAATGTGAATATGGTAAATAAAAATAATACCGAGCTTGATCATTTAACTTTAATTATTACCAATATATAACATATGTGTCATTAATTTATAGTCTTTTAACTTAAATTTTTACCGATGAAGAAACCTAAAATTTGGTGATAAAGAAGAAGAAAACTATTAAAAGTGTTTACATATAGTACACCATATTACATTATAAATATGGTGAATAAAAATAATGTTGAGCTTGTTGATTTAAATTTAATTCTAACCAATATATATCAAATATGCAACATTAATTTAAAGTCTTTTAACTTAGTTACTTAGTGATGAAGAAACCTAAAATTTGGTGACGAATAAGAAGAAAACATTTGAAATATTTTACATATATTACACTGTAATATAATGTAAGTATGGTTAATAAAAATAATATCGAGCTTGATCATTTAAATTTAATTATTACTAATATATATAAAACATGCATCATTAATTTAAAGACTTTTAACTTAGTTTCATAGTGATGAAGAAACCTAAAATTTTGTGATAAAGAAGAAGAAAAATATTGAAATGTTTTACATATATTATACCATAATATAATGTGAATATGTTAAATAAAAATATTATCGAGCTTAATCATTTAATTTTAATTTATATAAATATAAAAAATATGCATAATTAATTTAAAGACTTTTAACTTAGTTTCTTAGTGATGAAGAAACCTAAAATTTGGTGATAAAGAAGAAGAAAAATATTGAAATGTTTTACATATATTATACCATAATATAATGTGAATATGGTAAATAAAAATATTATCGAGCTTAATCATTTAATTTTAATTTATATAAATATATAAAATATTTATCATTAATTTATAGTCTTTTACTTAAATTCTTAGTGATGAAGAAACCTAAAATTTGGTGATAAAGAAGAAGAAAAATATTGCAAGTTTATACATATATTACACAATATAACCTTATAAATATGGTGAATAAAATTAATGTCGAGCTTGATCATTTAATTTTAATTCTAACCAATATATATCAAATATGCATATCTAATTTAAATACTTTTAACGTAGTTACTTAGTGATGAACAAACCTAAAATTTGGTAACGAATAAGAAGAAACCATTTGAAATGTTTTACATATATTACACCGTAATATAATGTATGGTTAATAAAAATAATATCGAGCTTGATCATTTAACTTTAATTATTACTAATATATAAAACATGCATCATTAATTTAAAGACTTTTAACTTAGTTTCTTATTGATGAAGAAACCTAAAATTTGGTGATAAAGAAGAAGAAAAATATTGCAAGTTTTTACATATATTACACCATATAACATTATAAATATGCTGAATAAAAACAATATCGAGCTTGATCATTTAATTTTAATTCAAACCAATATATATCAAATGTGCATATATAATTTAAAGACTTTTAAGTTAGTTACTTAGTGATGAAGAAACCTAAAATTTCGTGACGAATAAGAAGAAAACATTTGAAATGTTTTACATATATTACACCCTAATATAATGTGAATATGGTTATTAAAAATAATATCGAGCTTGATCATTTAACTTTAATTATTACTAATATATATAAAACATGCATCATTAATTTAAAGACTTTTAACTTAGTTTCTTAGTGATGAAGAAACCTAGAATTTGGTGATAAAGAAGAAGAAAAATATTGAAATGTTTTACATATATTATACCATAATATAATATGAATATGGTGAATAAAAATAATATCGAGCTTGATTATTTAATTTTAATTTATATAAATATAAAAAACATGCATCATTAATTTAAAGACTTTTAACTTAGTTTCTTAGTGATGAAGAAACCTATAATGTGGTGATAAAGAAGAAGAAAAATATTGAAATGTTTTACATATATTATACCATAATATAATGTGAATATGGTAAATAAAAATAATACCGAGCTTGATCATTTAACTTTAATTATTAACAATATATAACATATGTGTCATTAATTTATAGTCTTTTAACTTAAATTTTTAGTGATGAAGAAAACTAAAATTTGGTGATAAAGAAGAAGAAAAATATAAAAAGTGTTTACATATAGCACACCATATTACATTATAAATATGGTGAATAAAAATAATGTTGCGTTTGATGATTTAAAT
Source organism: Vicia faba (assembly GCA_948472305.1). NCBI lineage: Eukaryota > Viridiplantae > Streptophyta > Magnoliopsida > Fabales > Fabaceae > Vicia > Vicia faba. The sequence continues at coordinate 81,963 of CATIWC010002301.1, read as the reverse complement.
TTAATTCTAACCAATGTATATCAAATATGCAACATTAATTTAAAGTCTTTTAACTTAGTTACTTAGTGATGAAGAAACCTAAAATTTGGTGACGAATAAGAAGAAAACATTTGAAATATTTTACATATATTACACCGTAATATAATGTGAGTATGGTTAATAAAAATAATATCGAGCTTGATCATTTAAATTTAATTATTACTAATATATATAAAACATGCATCATTAATTTAAAGACTTTTAACTTAGTTTCATAGTGATGAAGAAACCTAAAATTTTGTAATAAAGAAGAAGAAAAATATTGAAATGTTTTACATATATTATACCATAATATAATGTGAATATGGTAAATAAAAATATTATCGAGCTTAATCATTTAATTTTAATTTATATAAATATATAAAATATTTGTCATTAATTTATAGTCTTATTCTTAGTGATGAAGAAACCTAAAATTTGGTGATAAAGAAGAAGAAAAATATTGCAAGTTTATACATATATTACACAATATAACATTATAAATATGGTGAATAAAAATAATGTCGAGCTTGATCATTTAATTTTAATTCTAACCAATATATATCAAATATGCATATATAATTTAAATAATTTTAACGTAGTAACTTAGTGATGAAGAAACCTAAAATTTGGTGACGAATAAGAAGAAACCATTTAAAATGTTTTAAATATATTACACCGTAATATAATTTGAGTATGGTTAACAAAAATAATATCGAGCTTGATCATTTAACTTCAATTATTACTAATATATATAAAACATGCATCATTAATTTAAAGACTTTTAACTTAGTTTCTTAGTGATGAAGAAACCTAGAATTTGGTGATAAAGAAGAAGAAAAATATTGAAATGTTTTATATATATTATACCATAATATAATGTGAATATGGTAAATAAAAATAATATCGAGCTTGATCATTTAATTTTAATTTATATAAATATAAAAAATATGCATAATTAATTTAAAGACTTTTAACTTAGTTTCTTAGTGATGAAGAAACCTAAAATTTGGTGATAAAGAAGAAGAAAAATATTGAAATGTTTTACATATATTATACCATAATATAATGTGAATATGGTAAATAAAAATATTATCGAGCTTAATCATTTAATTTTAATTTATATAAATATATAAAATATTTGTCATTAATTTATAGTCTTTTACTTAAATTCTTAGTGATGAAGAAACCTAAAATTTGGTGATAAAGAAGAAGAAAAATATTGCAAGTTTATACATATATTACACAATATAACATTATAAATATGGTGAATAAAATTAATATATCAGATATGCATATATAATTTAAATACTTTTAACGTAGTTACTTAGTGATGAACAAACCTAAAATTTGGTGACGAATAAGAAGAAACCATTTGAAATGTTTTACATATATTACACCGTAATATAATGTATGGTTAATAAAAATAATATCGAGCTTGATCATTTAACTTTAATTATTACTAATATATAAAACATGCGTCATTAATTTAAAGACTTTTAACTTAGTTTCTTATTGATGAAGAAACCTAAAATTTGGTGATAAAGAAGAAGAAAAATATTGCAAGTTTTTACATATATTACACCATATAACATTATAAATATGCTGAATAAAAATAATATCGAACTTGATCATTTAATTTTAATTCTAACCAATATATATCAAATGTGCATATATAATTTAAAGACTTTTAAGGTAGTTACTTAGTGATGAAGAAACCTAAAATTTCGTGACGAATAAGAAGAAAACATTTGAAATGTTTTACATATATTACACCCTAATATAATGTGAATATGGTTATTAAAAATAATATCGAGCTTGATCATTTAACTTTAATTATTACTAATATATATAAAACATGCATCATTAATTTAAAGACTTTTAACTTAGTTTCTTAGTGATGAAGAAACCTAGAATTTGGTGATAAAGAAGAAGAAAAATATTGAAATGTTTTACATATATTATACCATAATATAATGTGAATACGGTGAATAAAAATAATATCGAGCTTGATTATTTAATTTTAATTTATATAAATATAAAAAACATGCATCATTAATTTAAAGACTTTAAACTTAGTTTCTTAGTGATGAAGAAACCTATAATGTGGTGATAAAGAAGAAGAAAAATATTGAAATGTTTTACATATATTATACCTTAATATAATGTGAATATGGTAAATAATAATAATACCGAGCTTGATAATTTAACTTTAATTATTAACAATATATAACATATGTGCCATTAATTTATAGTCTTTTAACTTAAATTTTTAGTGATGAAGAAACCTTAAATTTGGTGATAAAGAAGTAGAAAAATATTAAAAGTGTTTACATATAGCACACCATATTACATTATAAATATGGTGAATAAAAATAAAGTTGAGCTTGATGATTTAAATTTAATTCTAACCAATATATATTAAATATGCAACATTAATTTAAAGTCTTTTAACTTAGTTACTTAGTGATGAAGCAACCTAAAATTAGGTGACGAATAAGAATAAAACATTTGAAATATTTTACATATATTACACTGTAATATAATGTGAGTATGGTTAATAAAAATAATATCGAGCTTGATCATTTAACTTTAATTATTACTAATATATATAAACATGCATCATTAATTTAAAGACTTTTAACTTAGTTTCTTAGTGATGAAGAAACCTAAAATTTGGTGATAAAGAAGAAGAAAAATATTGCAAGTTTTTACATATATTACACCATATAACATTATAAATATGCTGAATAAAAATAATATCGAGCTTGATCACTTACTTTTAATTCTAACCAATATATATCAAATGTGCATATATAATTTAAAGACTTTTAAGTTAGTTACTTAGTGATGAAGAAACCTAAAATTTGGTGACGAATAAGAAGAAAACATTTGAAATGTTTTACATATATTACACCCTAATATAATGTGAATATGGTTATTAAAAATAATATCAAGCTTGATCATTTAACTTTAATTATTACTAATATATATAAAATATGCATCATTAATTTAAAGACTTTTAATTTGGCACCTTAGTGATGAAGAAACCTAGAATTTGGTGATAAAGAAGAAGAAAAATATTGAAATGTTTTACATATATTATACCATAATATAATGTGAATATGGTGAATAAAAATAATATCGGGCTTTATCATTTAATTTTAATTTATATAAATATAAAAAATATGTGTCATTAATTTAAAGACTTTTAACTTAGTTTCTTAGTGATGAAGAAACCTATAATGTGGTGATAAAGAAGAGGAAAAAAAAATATTTAAATGTTTTACATATATTATACCATAAAATAATGTGAATATGGTAAATAAAAATAATACCGAGCTTGATCATTTAACTTTAATTATTACCAATATATAACATATGTGTCATTAATTTATAGTCTTTTAACTTAAATTTTTAGTGATGAAGAAACCTAAAATTTGGTGATAAAGAAGAAGAAAACTATTAAAAGTGTTTACATATAGTACACCATATTACATTATAAATATGGTGAATAAAAATAATGTTGAGCTTGTTGATTTAAATTTAATTCTAACCAATATATATCAAATATGCAACATTAATTTAAAGTCTTTTAACTTAGTTACTTAGTGATGATGAAACCTAAAATTTTGTGACGAATAAGAAGAAAACATTTGAAATATTTTACATATATTACACCGTAATATCATGTGAGTATGGTTAATAAAAATAATATCGATCTTGATCATTTAACTTTAATTATTACTAATATATATAAAACATGCATCATTAATTTAAAGACTTTTAACTTAGTTTCATAGAGATGAAGAAACCTAAAATTTTGTGATAAAGAAGAAGAAAAATATTGAAATGTTTTACATATATTATACCATAATATAATGTGAATATGGTAAATAAAAATATTATCGAGCTTAATCATTTAATTTTAATTTATATAAATATATAAAATATTTGTCATTAATTTATAGTCTTATTCTTAGTGATGAAGAAACCTAAAATTTGGTGATAAAGAAGAAGAAAACTATTAAAAGTGTTTACATATAGTACACCATATAACATTATAAATATGGTGAATAAAAATAATGTCGAGCTTGATCATTTAATTTTAATTCTAACCAATATATATCAAATATGCATATATAATTTAAATAATTTTAACGTAGTAACTTAGTGATGAAGAAACCTAAAATTTGGTGACGAATAAGAAGAAACCATTTAAAATGTTTTACATATATTACACCGTAATATAATGTGAGTATGGTTAACAAAAATAATATCGAGCTTGATCATTTAACTTCAATTATTACTAATATATATAAAACATGCATCATTAATTTAAAGACTTTTAACTTAGTTTCTTAGTGATGAAGAAACCTAGAATTTGGTGATAAAGAAGAAGAAAAATATTGAAATGTTTTATATATATTATACCATAATATAATGTGAATATGGTAAATAAAAATAATATCGAGCTTGATCATTTAATTTTAATTTATATAAATATAAAAAATATGCATCATTAATTTAAAGACTTTTAACTTAGTTACTTAGTGATGAAGAAACCTAAAATTTGGTGATAAAGAAGAAGAAAAATATTGAAATGTTTTACATATATTATACCATAATATAATGTGAATATGGTAAATAAAAATATTATCGAGCTTAATCATTTAATTTTAATTTATAAAAATATATAAAATATTTGTCATTAATTTATAGTCTTTTACTTAAATTCTTAGTGATGAAGAAACCTAAAATTTGGTGATAAAGAAGAAGAAAAATATTGCAAGTTTATACATATATTACACAATATAACATTATAAATATGGTGAATAAAAATAATGTCGAGCTTGATCATTTAGTTTTAATTCTAACCAATATATATCAAATATGCATATATAATTTAAATACTTTTAACGTAGTTACTTAGTGATGAAGAAACCTAAAATTTGGTGATAAAGAAGAAGAAAAATATTGCAAGTTTTTACATATATTACACCATATAACATTATAAATATGCTGAATAAAAATAATATCGAGCTTGATCATTTAATTTTAATTCTAACCAATATATATCAAATGTGCATATATAATTTAAAGACTTTTAAGTTAGTTACTTAATGATGAAGAAACCTAAAATTTCGTGACGAATAAGAAGAAAATATTTGAAATGTTTTACATATATTAAACCCTAATATAATGTGAATATGGTTATTAAAAATAATATCGAGCTTGATCATTTAACTTTAATTATTACTAATATATATAAAACATGCATCATTAATTTAAAGACTTTTAACTTAGTTTCTTAGTGATGAAGAAACCTAGAATTTGGTGATAAAAAAGAAGAAAAATATTGAAATGTTTTACATATATTATACCATAATATAATGTGAATATGGTGAATAAAAATAATATCGAGCTTGATTATTTAATTTTAATTTATATAAATATAAAAAACATGCATCATTAATTTAAAGACTTTTAACTTAGTTTCTTAGTGATGAAGAAACCTATAATGTGGTGATAAAGAAGAAGAAAAATATTGAAATGTTTTACATATATTATACCTTAATATAATGTGAATATGGTAAATAAAAATAATACCGAGCATGATCATTTAACTTTAATTATTAACAATATATAACATATGTGCCATTAATTTATAGTCTTTTAACTTAAATATTTAGTGATGAATAAACCTTAAATTTGGTGATAAAGAAGAAGAAAAATATTAAAAGTGTTTACATATAGCACACCATATTACATTATAAATATGGTGAATAAAAATAAAGTTGAGCTTGATGATTTAAATTTAATTCTAACCAATATATATCAAATATGCAACATTAATTTAAAGTCTTTTAACTTAGTTACTTAGTGATGAAGAAACCTAAAATTTGGTGACGAATAAGAAGAAAACATTTGAAATATTTTACATATATTACACTGTAATATAATGTGAGTATGGTTAATAAAAATAATATCGAGCTTGATCATTTAACTTTAATTATTACTAATATATATAAACATGCATCATTAATTTAAAGACTTTTAACTTAGTTTCTTAGTGATGAAGAAACCTAAAATTTGGTGATAAAGAAGAAGAAAAATATTGCAAGTTTTTACATATATTACACCATATAACATTATAAATATGCTGAATAAAAATAATATCGAACTTGATCATTTAATTTTAATTCTAACCAATATATATCAAATGTGCATATATAATTTAAAGACTTTTAAGGTAGTTACTTAGTGATGAAGAAATCTAAAATTTCGTGACGAATAAGAAGAAAACATTTGAAATGTTTTACATATATTACACCCTAATATAATGTGAATATGGTTATTAAAAATAATATCGAGCTTGATCATTTAACTTTAATTATTACTAATATATATAAAACATGCATCATTAATTTAAAGACTTTTAACTTAGTTTCTTAGTGATGAAGAAACCTAGAATTTGGTGATAAAGAAGAAGAAAAATATTGAAATGTTTTACATATATTATACCATAATATAATGTGAATATGGTGAATAAAAATAATATCGAGCTTGATTATTTAATTTTAATTTATATAAATATAAAAAACATGCATCATTAATTTAAAGACTTTTAACTTAGTTTCTTAGTGATGAAGAAACCTATAATGTGGTGATAAAGAAGAAGAAAAATATTGAAATGTTTTACATATATTATACCTTAATATAATGTGAATATGGTAAATAATAATAATACCGAGCTTGATCATTTAACTTTAATTATTAACAATATATAACATATGTGCCATTAATTTATAGTCTTTTAACTTAAATTTTTAGTGATGAAGAAACCTTAAATTTGGTGATAAAGAAGTAGAAAAATATTAAAAGTGTTTACATATAGCACACCATATTACATTATAAATATGGTGAATAAAAATAAAGTTGAGCTTGATGATTTAAATTTAATTCTAACCAATATATATCAAATATGCATCATTAATTTAAAGTCTTTTAACTTAGTTACTTAGTGATGAAGCAACCTAAAATTAGGTGATGAATAAGAATAAAACATTTGAAATATTTTACATATATTACACTGTAATATAATGTGAGTATGGTTAATAAAAATAATATCGAGCTTGATCATTTAACTTTAATTATTACTAATATATATAAACATGCATCATTAATTTAAAGACTTTTAACTTAGTTTCTTAGTGATGAAGAAACCTAAAATTTGGTGATAAAGAAGAAGAAAAATATTGCAAGTTTTTACATATATTACACCATATAACATTATAAATATTCTGAATAAAAATAATATCGAGCTTGATCATTTAATTTTAATTCTAACCAATATATATCAAATGTGAATATATAATCTAAATACTTTTAAGTTAGTTACTTAGTGATGAAGAAACCTAAAATTTGGTGACGAATAAGAAGAAAACATTTGAAATGTTTTACATATATTACACCCTAATATAATGTGAGTATGGTTAATAAAAATAATATCGAGCTTGATCATTTAACTTTAATTATTACTAATATATATAAAACATGCATCATTAATTTAAAGACTTTTAACTTGGCTCCTTAGTGATGAAGAAACCTAGAATTTGGTGATAAAGAAGAAGAAAAATATTGAAATGTTTTACATATATTATACCATAATATAATGTGAATATGATGAATAAAAATAATATTGGGCTTGATCATTTAATTTTAATTTATATAAATATAAAAAATATGTGTCATTAATTTAAAGACTTTTAACTTAGTTTCTTAGTGATGAAGAAACCTATAATGTGGTGATAAAGAAGAAGAAAAATATTGAAATGTTTTACATATATTATACCATAATATAATGTGAATATGGTAAATAAAAATAATACCGAGCTTGATCATTTAACTTTAATTATTACCAATATATAACATATGTGTCATTAATTTATAGTCTTTTAACTTAAATTTTTAGTGATGAAGAAACCTAAAATTTGGTGATAAAGAAGAAGAAAACTATTAAAAGTGTTTACATATAGTACACCATATTACATTATAAATATGGTGAATAAAAATAATGTTGAGCTTGTTGATTTAAATTTAATTCTAACCAATATATATCAAATATGCAACATTAATTTAAAGTCTTTTAACTTAGTTACTTAGTGATGATGAAACCTAAAATTTTGTGACGAATAAGAAGAAAACATTTGAAATATTTTACATATATTACACCGTAATATCATGTGAGTATGGTTAATAAAAATAATATCGATCTTGATCATTTAACTTTAATTATTACTAATATATATAAAACATGCATCATTAATTTAAAGACTTTTAACTTAGTTTCATAGAGATGAAGAAACCTAAAATTTTGTGATAAAGAAGAAGAAAAATATTGAAATGTTTTACATATATTATACCATAATATAATGTGAATATGGTAAATAAAAATATTATCGAGCTTAATCATTTAATTTTAATTTATATAAATATATAAAATATTTGTCATTAATTTATAGTCTTATTCTTAGTGATGAAGAAACCTAAAATTTGGTGATAAAGAAGAAGAAAACTATTAAAAGTGTTTACATATAGTACACCATATAACATTATAAATATGGTGAATAAAAATAATGTCGAGCTTGATCATTTAATTTTAATTCTAACCAATATATATCAAATATGCATATATAATTTAAATAATTTTAACGTAGTAACTTAGTGATGAAGAAACCTAAAATTTGGTGACGAATAAGAAGAAACCATTTAAAATGTTTTACATATATTACACCGTAATATAATGTGAGTATGGTTAACAAAAATAATATCGAGCTTGATCATTTAACTTCAATTATTACTAATATATATAAAACATGCATCATTAATTTAAAGACTTTTAACTTAGTTTCTTAGTGATGAAGAAACCTAGAATTTGGTGATAAAGAAGAAGAAAAATATTGAAATGTTTTATATATATTATACCATAATATAATGTGAATATGGTAAATAAAAATAATATCGAGCTTGATCATTTAATTTTAATTTATATAAATATAAAAAATATGCATCATTAATTTAAAGACTTTTAACTTAGTTACTTAGTGATGAAGAAACCTAAAATTTGGTGATAAAGAAGAAGAAAAATATTGAAATGTTTTACATATATTATACCATAATATAATGTGAATATGGTAAATAAAAATATTATCGAGCTTAATCATTTAATTTTAATTTATAAAAATATATAAAATATTTGTCATTAATTTATAGTCTTTTACTTAAATTCTTAGTGATGAAGAAACCTAAAATTTGGTGATAAAGAAGAAGAAAAATATTGCAAGTTTATACATATATTACACAATATAACATTATAAATATGGTGAATAAAAATAATGTCGAGCTTGATCATTTAGTTTTAATTCTAACCAATATATATCAAATATGCATATATAATTTAAATACTTTTAACGTAGTTACTTAGTGATGAAGAAACCTAAAATTTGGTGATAAAGAAGAAGAAAAATATTGCAAGTTTTTACATATATTACACCATATAACATTATAAATATGCTGAATAAAAATAATATCGAGCTTGATCATTTAATTTTAATTCTAACCAATATATATCAAATGTGCATATATAATTTAAAGACTTTTAAGTTAGTTACTTAATGATGAAGAAACCTAAAATTTCGTGACGAATAAGAAGAAAATATTTGAAATGTTTTACATATATTACACCCTAATATAATGTGAATATGGTTATTAAAAATAATATCGAGCTTGATCATTTAACTTTAATTATTACTAATATATATAAAACATGCATCATTAATTTAAAGACTTTTAACTTAGTTTCTTAGTGATGAAGAAACCTAGAATTTGGTGATAAAAAAGAAGAAAAATATTGAAATGTTTTACATATATTATACCATAATATAATGTGAATATGGTGAATAAAAATAATATCGAGCTTGATTATTTAATTTTAATTTATATAAATATAAAAAACATGCATCATTAATTTAAAGACTTTTAACTTAGTTTCTTAGTGATGAAGAAACCTATAATGTGGTGATAAAGAAGAAGAAAAATATTGAAATGTTTTACATATATTATACCTTAATATAATGTGAATATGGTAAATAAAAATAATACCGAGCATGATCATTTAACTTTAATTATTAACAATATATAACATATGTGCCATTAATTTATAGTCTTTTAACTTAAATATTTAGTGATGAATAAACCTTAAATTTGGTGATAAAGAAGAAGAAAAATATTAAAAGTGTTTACATATAGCACACCATATTACATTATAAATATGGTGAATAAAAATAAAGTTGAGCTTGATGATTTAAATTTAATTCTAACCAATATATATCAAATATGCAACATTAATTTAAAGTCTTTTAACTTAGTTACTTAGTGATGAAGAAACCTAAAATTTGGTGACGAATAAGAAGAAAACATTTGAAATATTTTACATATATTACACTGTAATATAATGTGAGTATGGTTAATAAAAATAATATCGAGCTTGATCATTTAACTTTAATTATTACTAATATATATAAACATGCATCATTAATTTAAGACTTTTAACTTAGTTTCTTAGTGATGAAGAAACCTAAAATTTGGTGATAAAGAAGAAGAAAAATATTGCAAGTTTTTACATATATTACACCATATAACATTATAAATATGCTGAATAAAAAATATATCGAACTTGATCATTTAATTTTAATTCTAACCAATATATATCAAATGTGCATATATAATTAAAGACTTTTAAGGTAGTTACTTAGTGATGAAGAAATCTAAAATTTCGTGACGAATAAGAAGAAAACATTTGAAATGTTTTACATATATTACACCCTAATATAATGTGAATATGGTTATTAAAAATAATATCGAGCTTGATCATTTAACTTAAATTATTACTAATATATATAAAACATGCATCATTAATTTAAAGACTTTTAACTTAGTTTCTTAGTGATGAAGAAACCTAGAATTTGGTGATAAAGAAGAAGAAAAATATTGAAATGTTTTACATATATTATACCATAATATAATGTGAATATGGTGAATAAAAATAATATCGAGCTTGATTATTTAATTTTAATTTATATAATATAAAAAACATGCATCATTAATTTAAAGACTTTTAACTTAGTTTCTTAGTGATGAAGAAACCTATAATGTGGTGATAAAGAAGAAGAAAAATATTGAAATGTTTTACATATATTATACCTTAATATAATGTGAATATGGTAAATAATAATAATACCGAGCTTGATCATTTAACTTTAATTATTAACAATATATAACATATGTGCCATTAATTTATAGTCTTTTAACTTAAATTTTTAGTGATGAAGAAACCTTAAATTTGGTGATAAAGAAGTAGAAAAATATTAAAAGTGTTTACATATAGCACACCATATTACATTATAAATATGGTGAATAAAAATAAAGTTGAGCTTGATGATTTAAATTTAATTCTAACCAATATATATCAAATATGCATCATTAATTTAAAGTCTTTTAACTTAGTTACTTAGTGATGAAGCAACCTAAAATTAGGTGATGAATAAGAATAAAACATTTGAAATATTTTACATATATTACACTGTAATATAATGTGAGTATGGTTAATAAAAATAATATCGAGCTTGATCATTTAACTTTAATTATTACTAATATATATAAACATGCATCATTAATTTAAAGACTTTTAACTTAGTTTCTTAGTGATGAAGAAACCTAAAATTTGGTGATAAAGAAGAAGAAAAATATTGCAAGTTTTTACATATATTACACCATATAACATTATAAATATCTGAATAAAAATAATATCGAGCTTGATCATTTAATTTTAATTCTAACCAATATATATCAAATGTGAATATATAATCTAAATACTTTTAAGTTAGTTACTTAGTGATGAAGAAACCTAAAATTTGGTGACGAATAAGAAGAAAACATTTGAAATGTTTTACATATATTACACCCTAATATAATGTGAGTATGGTTAATAAAAATAATATCGAGCTTGATCATTTAACTTTAATTATTACTAATATATATAAAACATGCATCATTAATTTAAAGACTTTTAACTTGGCTCCTTAGTGATGAAGAAACCTAGAATTTGGTGATAAAGAAGAAGAAAAATATTGAAATGTTTTACATATATTATACCATAATATAATGTGAATATGATGAATAAAAATAATATTGGGCTTGATCATTTAATTTTAATTTATATAAATATAAAAAATATGTGTCATTAATTTAAAGACTTTTAACTTAGTTTCTTAGTGATGAAGAAACCTATAATGTGGTGATAAAGAAGAAGAAAAATATTGAAATGTTTTACATATATTATACCATAATATAATGTGAATATGGTAAATAAAAATAATACCGAGCTTGATCATTTAACTTTAATTATTACCAATATATAACATATGTGTCATTAATTTATAGTCTTTTAACTTAAATTTTTAGTGATGAAGAAACCTAAAATTTGGTGATAAAGAAGAAGAAAACTATTAAAAGTGTTTACATATAGTACACCATATTACATTATAAATATGGTGAATAAAAATAATGTTGAGCTTGTTGATTTAAATTTAATTCTAACCAATATATATCAAATATGCAACATTAATTTAAAGTCTTTTAACTTAGTTACTTAGTGATGATGAAACCTAAAATTTTGTGACGAATAAGAAGAAAACATTTGAAATATTTTACATATATTACACCGTAATATCATGTGAGTATGGTTAATAAAAATAATATCGATCTTGATCATTTAACTTTAATTATTACTAATATATATAAAACATGCATCATTAATTTAAAGACTTTTAACTTAGTTTCATAGAGATGAAGAAACCTAAAATTTTGTGATAAAGAAGCATTTGAAATGTTTTACATATATTACACCGTAATATAATGTGAGTATGGTTAATAAAAATAATATCGAGCTTGATCATTTAACTTTAATTATTACTAATATATAAAACATGCATCATTAATTTAAAGACTTTTAAATTAGTTTCTTATTGATGAAGAAACCTAAAATTTGGTGATAAAGAAGAAGAAAAATATTGCAAGTTTTTACATATATTACACCATATAACGTTATAAATATGCTGAATAAAAATAATATCGAGCTTGATCATTTAATTTTAATTCTAACCAATATACATCAAATGTGCATATATAATTTAAAGACTTTTAAGGTAGTTACTTAGTGATGAAGAAACCTAAAATTTCGTGACGAATAAGAAGAAAACATTTGAAATGTTTTACATATATTACACCCTAATATAATGTAAATATGGTTATTAAAAATAATATCGAGCTTGATCATTTAACTTTTATTATTACTAATATATATAAAACATGCATCATTAATTTAAAGACTTTTAACTTAGTTTCTTAGTGATGAAGAAACCTAGAATTTGGTGATAAAGAAGAAGAAAAATATTGAAATGTTTTACATATATTATACCATAATATAATATGAATATGGTGAATAAAAATAATATCGAGCTTGATTATTTAATTTTAATTTATATAAATATAAAAAACATGCATCATTAATTTAAAGACTTTTAACTTAGTTTCTTAGTGATGAAGAAACCTATAATGTGGTGATAAAGAAGAAGAAAAATATTGAAATGTTTTACATTATTATATCATAATATAATGTGAATATGGTAAATAAAAATAATACCGAGCTTGATCATTTAACTTTAATTATTAAAAATATATAACATATGTGTCATTAATTTATAGTCTTTTAACTTAAATTTTTAGTGATGAAGAAAACTAAAATTTGGTGATAAAGAAGAAGAAAAATATTAAAAGTGTTTACATATAGCACACCATATTACATTATAAATATGGTGAATAAAAATAATGTTGAGTTTGATGATTTAAATTTAATTCTAACCAATATATATCAAATATGCAACATTAATTTAAAGTCTTTTAACTTAGTTACTTAGTGATGAAGAAACCTAAAATTTGGTGACGAATAAGAAGAAAACATTTGAAATATTTTACAGATATTACACTGTAATATAATGTGAGTATGGTTAATAAAAATAATATCGAGCTTGATCATTTAACTTTAATTATTACTAATATATATAAAACATGCATCATTAATTTAAAGACTTTTAACTAAGTTTCTTTGTGATGAAGAAACCTATAATTTGGTGATAAAGAAGAAGAAAAATATTGCAAGTTTTTACATATATTACACCATATAACATTATAAATATGCTAAATAAAAATAATATTGAGCTTGATCATTTAATTTTAATTCTAACCAATATATATCAAATGTGCATATATAATTTAAAGACTTTTAAGTTAGTTACTTAGTGATGAAGAATCCTAAAATTTGGTGACGAATAAGAAGAAAACATTTGAAATGTCTTACATATATTACACCCTAATATAATGTGAATATGGTTATTAAAAATAATATCGAGCTTGATCATTTAACTATAATTATTACTAATATATATAAAACATGCATCATTAATTTAAAGACTTTTAACTTAGTTTCTTAGTGATGAAGAATCCTAGAATTTGGTGATAAAGATGAAGAAAAATATTGAAATGTTTTACATATATTATACCATAATATAATGTGAATATGGTGAATAAAAATAATATCGGGCTTGATCATTTAATTTTAATTTATATAAATATAAAAAATATGTGTCATTAATTTAAAGACTTTTAACTTAGTTTTTTAGTGATGAAGAAACCTATAATGTGGTGATAAAGAAGAAGAAAAATATTGAAATGTTTTACATATATTATACCATAATATAATGTGAATATGGTAAATAAAAATAATACCGAGCTTGATCATTTAACTTTAATTATTACCAATATATAACATATGTGTCATTAATTTATAGTCTTTTAACTTAAATTTTTAGTGATGAAGAAACCTAAAATTTGGTGATAAAGAAGAAGAAAACTATTAAAAGTGTTTACATATAGTACACCATATTACATTATAAATATGGTGAATAAAAATAATGTTGAGCTTGTTGATTTAAATTTAATTCTAACCAATATATATCAAATATGCAACATTAATTTAAAGTCTTTTAACTTAGTTACTTAGTGATGAAGAAACCTAAAATTTGGTGACGCATAAGAAGAAAACATTTGAAATATTTTACATATATTACACCGTAATATAATGTGAGTATGGTTAATAAAAATAATATCGAGTTTGATAATTTAACTTTAATTATTACTAATATATATAAAACATGCATCATTAATTTAAAGACTTTTAACTTAGTTTCATAGTGATGAAGAAACCTAAAATTTTGTGATAAAGAAGAAGAAAAATATTGAAATGTTTTACATATATTATACCATAATATAATGTGAATATGGTAAATAAAAATATTATCGAGCTTAATCATTTAATTTTAATTTATATAAATATATAAAATATTTGTCATTAATTTATAGTCTTATTCTTAGTGATGAAGAAACCTAAAATTTGGTGATAAAGAAGAAGAAAAATATTGCAAGTTTATACATATATTACACAATCTAACATTATAAATATGGTGAATAAAAATAATGTCGAGATTGATCATTTAATTTTCATTCTAACCAATATATATCAAATATGCATATATAATTTAAATAATTTTAACGTAGTAATTTTGTGATGAAGAAATCTAAAATTTGGTGACGAATAAAAAGAAACCATTTAAAATGTTTTACATATATTACACCGAAATCTAATGTGAGTATGGTTAACAAAAATAATATCGAGCTTGATCATTTAACTTCAATTATTACTAATATATATAAAACATGCATCATTAATTTAAAGACTTTTAACTTAGTTTCTTAGTGATGAAGAAACCTAGAATTTGGTGATAAAGAAGAAGAAAAATATTGAAATGTTTTATATATATTATACCACAATATAATGTGAATATGGTAAATAAAAATAATATCGAGCTTGATCATTTAATTTTAATTTATATAAATATAAAAAATATGCATCATTAATTTAAAGACTTTTAACTTAGTTTCTTAGTGATGAAGAAACCTAAAATTTGGTGATAAAGAAGAAGAAAAATATTGAAATGTTTTACATATATTATACCATAATATAATGTGAATATGGTAAATAAAAATATTATCGAGCTTAATCATTTAATTTTAATTTATATAAATATATAAAATATTTGTCATTAATTTATAGTCTTTTACTTAAATTCTTAGTGATGAAGAAACCTAAAATTTGGTGATAAAGAAGAAGAAAAATATTGCAAGTTTATACATATATTACACAATATAACATTATAAATATGGTGAATAAAAATAATGTCGAGCTTGATCATTTAATTTTAATTCTAACCAATATATATCAAATATGCATATATAATTTAAATACTTTTACCGTAGTTACTTAGTGATGAAGAAACCTAAAATTTGGTGACAAATAAGAAGACACCATTTGAAATGTTTTACATATATTACACCGTAATATAATGTGAGTATGGTTAATAAAAATAATATCGAGCTTGATCATTTAACTTTAATTATTACTAATATATAAAACATGCATCATTAATTTAAAGACTTTTAACTTACTTTCTTATTGATGAAGAAACCTAAAATTTGGTGATAAAGAAGAAGAAAAATATTGCAAGTTTTTACATATATTACACCATATAACATTATAAATATGCTGAATAAAAATAATATCGAGCTTGATCATTTAATTTTAATTCTAACCAATATACATCAAATGTGCATATATAATTTAAAGACTTTTAAGTTAGTTACTTAGTGATGAAGAAACCTAAAATTTCGTGACGAATAAGAAGAAAACATTTGAAATGTTTTACATATATTACACCCTAATATAATGTGAATATGGTTATTAAAAATAATATCGAGCTTGATCATTTAACTTTAATTATTACTAATATATATAAAACATGCATAATTAATTTAAAGACTTTTAACTTAGTTTCTTAGTGATGAAGAAACCTAGAATTTGGTGATAAAGAAGAAGAAAAATATTGAATTGTTTTACATATATTATACCATAATATAATATGAATATGGTGAATAAAAATAATATCGAGCTTGATTATTTAATTTTAATTTATATAAATATAAAAAACATGCATCATTAATTTAAAGACTTTTAACTTAGTTTCTTAGTGATGAAGAAACCTATAATGTGGTGATAAAGAAGAAGAAAAATATTGAAATGTTTTACATATATTATACCATAATATAATGTGAATATGGTAAATAAAAATAATACCGAGCTTGATCATTTAACTTTAATTATTAACAATATATAACATATGTGTCATTAATTTATAGTCTTTTAACTTAAATTTTTAGTGATGAAGAAAACTAAAATTTGGTGATAAAGAAGAAGAAAAATATTAAAAGTGTTTACATATAGCACACCATATTACATTATAAATATGGTGAATAAAAATAATGTTGAGTTTGATGATTTAAATTTAATTCTAACCAATATATATCAAATATGCAACATTAATTTAAAATCTTTTAACTTAGTTACTTAGTGATGAAGAAACCTAAAATTTGGTGACGAATAAGAAGAAAACATTTGAAATATTTTACAGATATTACACTGTAATATAATGTGAGTATGGTTAATAAAAATAATATCGAGCTTGATCATTTAACTTTAATTATTACTGCAAGTTTTTAGTGATGAAGAAACCTATAATTTGGTGATAAAGAAGAAGAAAAATATTGCAAGTTTTTACATATATTACACCATATAACATTATAAATATGCTGAATAAAAATAATATTGAGCTTGATCATTTAATTTTAATTCTAACCAATATATATCAAATGTGCATAAATAATTTAAAGACTTTTAAGTTAGTTACTTAGTGATGAAGAATCTTAAAATTTGGTGACGAATAAGAAGAAAACATTTGAAATGTTTTACATATATTACACCCTAATATAATGTGAATATGGTTATTAAAAATAATATCGAGCTTGATCATTTAACTTTAATTATTACTAATATATATAAAACATGCATCATTAATTTAAAGACTTTTAACTTAGTTTCTTAGTGATGAAGAAACCTAGAATTTGGTGATAAAGAAGAAGAAAAATATTGAAATGTTTTACATATATTATACCATAATATAATGTGAATATGGTGAATAAAAATAATATCGGGCTTGATCATTTAATTTTAATTTATATAAATATAAAAAATATGTGTCATTAATTTAAAGACTTTTAACTTAGTTTTTTAGTGATGAAGAAACCTATAATGTGGTGATAAAGAAGAAGAAAAATATTGAAATGTTTTATGTAACACCCTCTAAAACCCCGAACAAAATTTGGCAAATAATTAAAATCATAATTTCAGAGTACATGTATTAACGAGGATGTCACAATTCTCTTTTAATAAAAAAAACAAGTTCCTGTCATGCACAACATAGAAGCAACTCATACATGTTTACACAGCGGAATAATTTAATTAACAAAACCAATGTTATAATATTTTCAAAATCATCAGGGATTAACACCTGGAAAATATCAACATCATATTATAACGAACATAAGGAAGTAAACGAGTCTGACTAAAGCAGCTCAACAAACAAACGTTCCCGGAGTTACAACTACCAGAGCATGACCGGGACAATACTTAAACGGAAATAAACTAGAAATAACAAGCCTTCGCCAAGCACCTGAACGAAGCTCCTCAATCTGAAATATTCAACAGTAAGGGTGAGCATCTCAACTATACATTTGATTATACGTTCATAACAATAAGTTCAGAAAACCATAAGCCTCACCCAAACAGTTAGCATGTTTCATAGTTTACGAAAATCTTTACAATTCATATATTCATAATATATCACTTTTCATACTTATAATTAACATCAAACATCATTAACAATTTAGCAGCAATACATGCATACAATCAATTCAATACAACATTGGAAAATCATCCATTCATGTTATATTCAATATAATGCAACACACCCATGCATGTGGTACCATTTTACCGCCCCATTAAATCTCGGGTCACGGATAACTCATCGTTCCATTATATCGCGGACACGGCTACCACCTCAACGTTCCATTAAATCGCGGACACGTATATTGGCCACCATGTTAATTCCACACAATGGGAATTAACAAATGCAACATGATATGTAAAGTATGTAACACTCAGCATACTATTAACATCAATCGACATATCATGCAACATCAACAATATCAAATATAACATGATATGAATAGCATGTAATCACTCAACATACTATTAAACATCAATCATATCAAGTTATATCATAATTCATGCTTGATAACATCATCTAAAAGCATGACAATAAAATCCACATAGTGTTGGTATCATAACATACAATCGTTATTCGATACAAGCATCAATCAACACTAGGAAAATCAATAAACAACATATTCAAAACATGTCAAACACTGCACATCAAAACAGGATCAATCCGTACATAACAGCATGCACAGAAAACATAGTTTAAAAAACCAACACAGGAGGTTTAACACGGGTGCCCGTGTAAATCAACACTGCCCGTGTGGAAATGTGTCCAGAAAACGCATTATTTTGCCAATACAGGGGATCAACACGGGTGCCCGTGTGAATCAACACGGCCCGTGTTGAAATGTGCCTGGAAACACATCTTTTTACCCATCCAGTGGATCAACACGGGTGCCCGTGTGAAACAACACGGCCCGTGTTGATGAGCGCGATCCCAAAATTCCTGCACCTGCAGCAGCTCATATATCCATATTTTTGCACGAAAATACCTTTCTACGGCAGTGCAATGCAGTACAAAACATCCAATCTACCATGGGAACCTAAAATCCCTAATTGGTTCATAAAATTTGGGAACCTAAACCTTTTCTAACAAGATTCGACCCTAAATTTATCAATCATTCAGAACATCATAGAAGATGGGGTTATCCTACGAATTACCCGACCAATTGCATCTAAACCCATAAGCAAATATAAGTGGAGTAGTAGCCCCCCTTACCTTATCAAATTGCAGCTTCGAACTCTTGAGCGATTGTTCGTCGTTCTTCAGAGCTCCAATCCCAAATATCTCCAAACACTTCACTAAAATACATAACAACCAAATTCACTTATCAAAATAAGCTCTTAAAGCTACTTAATTCCTCATAATCATATATAAAATTTCACTAGCTTTCCAACCCAACAAACGGCGCCTAAATCGGAGTTACGGTTCAAAAGTTATGGCCGAAACGATTTTTGGGAAAAACCTACCCGAGCATCAACACAGAAGATCAACACGGGTGCCCGTGTGCATCAACACGGCCCGTGTTGATGACTCTGCAACATCATATTTCACGTTTTTATGCTTCCCAAAATCACCCCAACTCATTCCTAATCATCCCCAAACATCCTAAAACCATCAAAATCGAATTCCTACCATATAGCAATGATCTAAGGCATACAATAGGATCAATACCACATCAAAACCCAATCAATTCCATTCATGTTTCATCATCACAACAACCATGGCATCAAGAATCCATCATCCCTACAAATCCCTAACTCATATAGAATATATATCACAACTTATTCATAGTAAAAGAATGATCAACCCCTTACCTTGGATAATCTGCAGCTCCTGCAACTTTCTCGATCAATCTTCTCCTTCTTCTCCTTTCTCTTCTTTACACGTTCTCTGAGTTCCAAAATCCCAAAATCTCAGTTTTTACGTGAAAGTGAGCAAAAGTGACATATAAGTCCCAAATAACATTTTACTTCACTTTCACCCCCTCTTTTACCAATAACATCATAGCCCAATAACCTTCAATCCTTATTTTTTTTTCTACAATTATTTATAAAATAAATAATAATCCTTTTATTTTATATTAACCCAAATAAAATAATTTTATTGGTTTCAAATAAAATAACTCTTATTAAGATAATTCCAAATAAATAGAACTGGGGTGTTACAACTCTCCCCCACTTAGGATATTTTCGTCCTCGAAAATCCAATCGACACAACCACTCTCAACACCAATTCTGGACATACCAAACACTCAACGTATTATCAACCAACAACTGTTGCACTCAGGCACATAACGTCGTCTTTTCGTCTTAACAATATTACATGATCAACTTAGCGACCATATCGACACCAAAACATACACAACTAATCATAACGATATACCCGATATTAGCTCATCGACACCCTCAACACCATCTTGATACATCGCTTATGAAGTAATAACATCCGCAAACTACTTATACTTGAACATACAACCATCATATTATCATCTTGACAACATTCTTAATACAAACTCACGCGCCAATTCATTCCTTAATATACGAATTCCAATTATCAACCAAATACTTACAACTTGATTACTCTCGTCATATCACTCTTATAGTGACATCCACATAACCGACCAAATCACCTTTAACACAATCTGAAATATTACCATTCCTTTTAGTAATCAACACTGACATCACAACAACGAAAACGAAATTCTCATAACATCTGCTTACGGGTCTTAATCCAAAAATTATATACAACTCTCCATAAACCAACAACCACATTAATATCCTTATTAAATCAACTGACATTTATAATAAACCAACATACTCTGGCACATCACGCTTCAGATGCGCAACTCTGATTACTTATAAAGTATCAACTCTACCAAGTTTACTCCAATTGCCACTCTTGGATGAATCATTCATA
This sequence comes from Vicia faba, assembly GCA_948472305.1. Taxonomy (NCBI): domain Eukaryota; kingdom Viridiplantae; phylum Streptophyta; class Magnoliopsida; order Fabales; family Fabaceae; genus Vicia; species Vicia faba. Next base: position 60,118 of record CATIWC010002301.1, on the reverse strand, counting down.
TACTTCCATGAATTCCCAATTGTCATAAAACATAACTACGACTTTATCATCTTTTTAGTAACATAATCCTCAAAAATCGTCTTAAAAACATAACCACATTACAACCACATACAGTACATGGGTCCAATTAATTCCAACAAGATGACTCATCTTCTTCTAACCAAACTCGCACTTTAATAAACAAACTTATAATTTCACTTCTTTTAAATAGCAACAAGAAACAAAATAACAACATATTCTTCAGAATGCACTATACTAGTCGACACAACACATCTATCCATCAAATATGATTCCGTCTACTATCAACAATAGATTAAGGGTGATCAGTTCCTCAATTTGCCAATAGATAGACGAAAACCATAATGGAGCATAAACCATCGTTACCAAACTATAATAGTGTTCCTTCCGAACTTTTCTCAAATCTTTCACAACATCATAATCCAACAATTACCAATCATCATAAGGTCCACCTCTGACACTTTCGCATCCTTCCATGCAGAACAACATGTCTCTCAACTCATTTCCAAACAACATTTTACGATTGAACTCGTCTCAACAACTGCAATAACAACCACCCATGTCCAAAAAGTTTATAATTCCCCAACCGACTTCAAAGTCTCTTCCTATGAGAATACTTCTACCACACTTGGAAACATTTTCATATAAAAGAAATATACTTTTATCTCCTTGCAGGTTCAAACAAAACATCAATCCAACAATCCAAACACAAGATACGGATCCCAAAGTTATCCGAAAATACGAACACTAACGTCATACAACAACCTACTACAACACATCTTACGACAACATCGGAATAAAATTTCTTTATCCATACTTTACATCCTTCTTCACTCTTTCAATTTTTCAACAAGAAACACCCAACGTCCAACACAATTATTTCCTTCGATACATGCCTCCCAAGCATAAAATTATATTCTATAATGAAGGTAATTACTTGTAGATTCTATAACTTCATGAATCGCTCAAATCCGAGTTACGAGTAAAAAGTTGTCATCTTTGCAATGGGACAGGTTCATAATTCCCGCATGCAGAATTTTCCAAAATTCAGCATCAGACCCAAATATTAAAATGCATTTTTCTCCTTCTTCACGAACTTTCCGAAAACAAATCTTATATGCAAACTATATGGAATTTCGTAAGCTTTCCAAAAAGTTTATAACCGCTTTGATCGGAATCACGAGTAAAAAGTTATACCACTTTTACTAACAGCTGCTCCAAAATTACAAAAATCTGAATTTGAGATTGATGAACATAAGTTCCATCTTTCTCTCTTTCTTCCAAAATTCACCCACATCCTTTCTTTTTATCCAACTACGAAAATCATCCGATATTAATCCAACTATACTAAAGACATACGATCCGACGAGTTAATCCCTTCAACTTATCATTTTCTTTGGAATAGACTTTATTCTCAATTGTCTTAAATTCACCGTCTAAAAAACCTACCCACATTTTCAACTTGACCGGTACAGATTCATGAGTCCATACTCTCGCCGGTTCGCAACAACAGCGACTCAATGACCTTTGCACTCTTCCAATCAACGTCGCCTTCAACAACTTCATGATACTTGATGAAATAGTGTAAATTACAACCATCCAGAATAACTCGCACACCAAGTTTTCAACACAATTCTTCGAACATAACAACATACATTGACTTTAGTGGCATGCTACCATAGGAGATTAGTCCAATTACTACACTAATAGTATCCAAAATATTCCTCAAGGTAATCAACTAAGGTTCAGTTCCACTTTCCGATCATTAGAGATCAAAACATAATTTAGCCATTTTCCACAAAACCACACAGTACGCGCCGTGAAGGCCAGCGCGCACTGCGATGACAGCAAAAATATGCAGTTTAATCCAATTTCCCATACGAGTTCACTAGCATACCAAAATTCTTGAATCTATATCACCTTCGCATTCAGGAAGCATCCAAACTTCAACAACATTTGCATTGTCGCCGTCAGCAACATTCTGAACCGGCATATCACAACTGAAGCGCATCCGAGAAGAAAAGCTTCTCCCCCACTTATCTTCAAGTCAACTCCTGTAACAAACAGTTAGAAAAGCAAAAAGTACCAACAGTGTTTCACACACCTGTCGCGCACTAAGGGATAAACAACATATCGACAATATTCAACTGTCACGCTACACAACTGACTCAAGACTCTGGTCGCAACGACCGACTATGCTCTGATACCACTATTGTAACACCCTCTAAAACCCCGAACAAAATTTCGCAAATAATTAAAATCATAATTTCAGAGTACATGTATTAACGAGGATGTCACAATTCTCTTTTAATAAAAAAAACAAGTTCCTGTCATGCACAACATAGAAGCAACTCATACATGTTTACACAGCGGAATAATTTAATTAACAAAACCAATGTTATAATATTTTCAAAATCATCAGGGATTAACACCTGGAAAATATCAACATCATATTATAACGAACATAAGGAAGTAAACGAGTCTGACTAAAGTAGCTCAACAAACAAACGTTCCCGGAGTTACAACTACCAGAGCATGACCCGGACAATACTTAAACGGAAATAAACTAGAAACAACAAGCCTTCGCCAAGCACCTGAACGAAGCTCCTCAATCTGAAATATTCAACAGTAAGGGTGAGCATCTCAACTATACATTTGATTATACGTTCATAACAATAAGTTCAGAAAACCATAAGCCTCACCCAAACAGTTAGCATGTTTCATAGTTTACGAAAATCTTTACAATTCATATATTCATAATATATCACTTTTCATACTTATAATTAACATCAAACATCATTAACAATTTAGCAGCAATACATGCATACAATCAATTCAATACAACATTGGAAAATCATCCATTCATGTTATATTCAATATAATGCAACACACCCATGCATGTGGTACCATTTTACCGCCCCATTAAATCTCGGGTCACGGATAACTCACCGTTCCATTATATCGCGGACACGGCTACCACCTCAACGTTCCATTAAATCGCGGACACGTATATTGGCCACCATGTTAATTCCACACAATGGGAATTAACAAATGCAACATGATATGTAAAGTATGTAACACTCAGCATACTATTAACATCAATCGACATATCATGCAACATCAACAATATCAAATATAACATGATATGAATAGCATGTAATCACTCAGCATACTATTAAACATCAATCATATCAAGTTATATCATAATTCATGCTTGATAACATCATCTAAAAGCATGACAATAAAATCCACATAGTGTTGGTATCATAACATACAATCGTTATTCGATACAAGCATCAATCAACACTAGGAAAATCAATAAACAACATATTCAAAACATGTCAAACACTGCACATCAAAACAGGATCAATCCGTACATAACAGCATGCACAGAAAACATAGTTTAAAAAACCAACACAGGAGGTTTAACACGGGTGCCCGTGTAAATCAACACTGCCCGTGTGGAAATGTGTCCAGAAAACGCATTATTTTGCCAATACAGGGGATCAACACGGGTGCCCGTGTGAATCAACACGGCCCGTGTTGAAATGTGCCTGGAAACACATCTTTTTACCCATCCATTGGATCAACACGGGTGCCCGTGTGAAACAACACGGCCCGTGTTGATGAGCGCGATCCCAAAATTCCTGCACCTGCAGCAGCTCATATATCCATATTTTTGCACGAAAATACCTTTCTACGGCAGTGCAATGCAGTACAAAACATCCAATCTACCATGGGAACCTAAAATCCCTAATTGGTTCATAAAATTTGGGAACCTAAACCTTTTCTAACAAGATTCGACCCTAAAGTTATCAATCATTCAGAACATCATAGAAGATGGGGTTATCCTACGAATTACCCGACCAATTGCATCTAAACCCATAAGCAAATATAAGTGGAGTAGTAGCCCCCCTTACCTTATCAAATTGCAGCTTCGAACTCTTGAGCGATTGTTCGTCGTTCTTCAGAGCTCCAATCCCAAATATCTCCAAACACTTCACTAAAATACATAACAACCAAATTCACTTATCAAAATAAGCTCTTAAAGCTACTTAATTCCTCATAATCATATAGAAAATTTCACTAGCTTTCCAACGCAACAAACGGCGCCTAAATCAGAGTTACGGTTCAAAAGTTATGGCCGAAACGATTTTTGGGAAAAACCTACCCGAGCATCAACACAGAAGATCAACACGGGTGCCCGTGTGCATCAACACGGCCCGTGTTGATGACTCTGCAACATCATATTTCACGTTTTTATGCTTCCCAAAATCACCCCAACTCATTCCTAATCATCCCCAAACATCCTAAAACCATCAAAATCGAATTCCTACCATATAGCAATGATCTAAGGCATACAATAGGATCAATACCACATCAAAACCCAATCAATTCCATTCATGTTTCATCATCACAACAACCATGGCATCAAGAATCCATCATCCCTACAAATCCCTAACTCATATAGAATATATATCACAACTTATTCATAGTAAAAGAATGATCAACCCCTTACCTTGGATAATCTGCAGCTCCTGCAACTTTCTCGATCAATCTTCTCCTTCTTCTCCTTTCTCTTCTTTACACGTTCTCTGAGTTCCAAAATCCCAAAATCTCAGTTTTTACGTGAAAGTGAGCAAAAGTGACATATAAGTCCCAAATAACATTTTACTTCACTTGCACCCCCTCTTTTACCAATAACATCATAGCCCAATAACCTTCAATCCTTATTTTTTTTTCTACAATTATTTATAAAATAAATAATAATCCTTTTATTTTATATTAACCCAAATAAAATAATTTTATTGGTTTCAAATAAAATAACTCTTATTAAGATAATTCCAAATAAATAGAACTGGGGTGTTACAACTCTCCCCCACTTAGGATATTTTCGTCCTCGAAAATCCAATCGACACAACCACTCTCAACACCAATTCTGGACATACCAAACACTCAACGTATTATCAACCAACAACTGTTGCACTCAGGCACACAACGTCGTCTTTTCGTCTTAACAATATTACATGATCAACTTAGCGACCATATCGACACCAAAACATACACAACTAATCATAACGATATACCCGATATTAGCTCATCGACACCCTCAACACCATCTTGATACATCGCTTATGAAGTAATAACATCCGCAAACTACTTATACTTGAACATACAACCATCATATTATCATCTTGACAACATTCTTAATACAAACTCACGCGCCAATTCATTCCTTAATATACGAATTCCAATTATCAACCAAATACTTACAACTTGATTACTCTCGTCATATCACTCTTATAGTGACATCCACATAACCGACCAAATCACCTTTAACACAATCTAAAATATTACCATTCCTTTTAGTAATCAACACTGACATCACAACAACGAAAACGAAATTCTCATAACATCTGCTTACGGGTCTTAATCCAAAAATTATATACAACTCTCCATAAACCAACAACCACATTAATATCCTTATTAAATCAACTGACATTTATAATAAACCAACATACTCTGGCACATCACGCTTCAGATGCGCAACTCTGATTACTTATAAAGTATCAACTCTACCAAGTTTACTCCAATTGCCACTCTTGGATGAATCATTCATATACTTCCATGAATTCCCAATTGTCATAAAACATAACTACGACTTTATCATCTTTTTAGTAACATAATCCTCAAAAATCGTCTTAAAAACATAACCACATTACAACCACATACAGTACATGGGTCCAATTAATTCCAACAAGATGACTCATCTTCTTCCAACCAAACTCGCACTTTAATAAACAAACTTATAATTTCACTTCTTTTAAATAGCAACAAGAAACAAAATAACAACATATTCTTCAGAATGCACTATACTAGTCGACACAACACATCTATCCATCAACTATGATTCCGTCTACTATCAATAATAGATTAAGGGTGATCAGTTCCTCAATTTGCCAATAGATAGACGAAAACCATAATGGAGCATAAACCATCGTTACCAAACTATAATAGTGTTCCTTCCGAACTTTTCTCAAATCTTTCACAACATCATAATCCAACAATTACCAATCATCATAAGGTCCACCTCTGACACTTTCGCATCCTTCCATGCAGAACAACATGTCTCTCAACTCATTTCCAAACAACATTTTACGATTGAACTCGTCTCAACAACTGCAATAACAACCACCCATGTCCAAAAAGTTTATAATTCCCCAACCGACTTCAAAGTCTCTTCCTATGAGAATACTTCTACCACACTTGGAAACATTTTCATATAAAAGAAATATACTTTTATCTCCTTGCAGGTTCAAACAAAACATCAATCCAACAATCCAAACACAAGATACGGATCCCAAAGTTATCCGAAAATACGAACACTAACGTCATACAACAACCTACTACAACACATCTTACGACAACATCGGAATAAAATTTCTTTATCCATACTTTACATCCTTCTTCACTCTTTCAATTTTTCAACAAGAAACACCCAACGTCAAACACAATTATTTCCTTCGATACATGCCTCCCAAGCATAAAATTATATTATATAATGAAGGTAATTACTTGTAGATTCTATAACTTCATGAATCGCTCAAATCCGAGTTACGAGTAAAAAGTTGTCATCTTTGCAATGGGACAGGTTCATAATTCCCGCATGCAGAATTTTCCAAAATTCAGCATCAGACCCAAATATTAAAATGCATTTTTCTCCTTCTTCACAAACTTTCCGAAGACAAATCTTATATGCAAACTATATGGAATTTCGTAAGCTTTCCAAAAAGTTTATAACCGCTTTGATCGGAATCACGAGTAAAAAGTTATACCACTTTTACTAACAGCTGCTCCAAAATTACAAAAATCTGAATTTGAGATTGATGAACATAAGTTCCATCTTTCTCTCTTTCTTCCAAAATTCACCCACATCCTTTCTTTTTATCCAACTACGAAAATCATCCGATATTAATCCAACTATACTAAAGACATACGATCCGACGAGTTAATCCCTTCAACTTATCATTTTCTTTGGAATAGACTTTATTCTCAATTGTCTTAAATTCACCGTCTAAAAAACCTACCCACATTTTCAACTTGACCGGTACAGTTTCATGAGTCCATACTCTCGCCGGTTCGCAACAACAGCGACTCAATGACCTTTGCACTCTTCCAATCAACGTCGCCTTCAACAACTTCATGATACTTGATGAAATAGTGTAAATTACAACCATCCAGAATAACTCGCACACCAAGTTTTCAACATAATTCTTCGAACATAACAACATACATTGACTTTAGTGGCATGCTACCATAGGAGATTAGTCCAATTACTACACTAATAGTATCCAAAATATTCCTCAAGGTAATCAACTAAGGTTCAGTTCCACTTTCCGATCATTAGAGATTAAAACATAATTTAGCCATTTTCCACAAAACCACACAGTACGCGCCGTGAAGGCCAGCGCGCACTGCGATGACAGCAAAAATATGCAGTTTAATCCAATTTCCCATACGAGTTCACTAGCATACCAAAATTCTTGAATCTATATCACCTTCGCATTCAGGAAGCATCCAAACTTCAACAACATTTGCATTGTCGCCGTCAGCAACATTCTGAACCGGCATATCACAACTGAAGCGCATCCGAGAAGAAAAGCTTCTCCCCCACTTATCTTCAAGTCAACTCCTGTAACAAACAGTTAGAAAAGCAAAAAGTACCGACAGTGTTTCACACACCTGTCGCGCACTAAGGGATAAACAACATATCGACAATATTCAACTGTCACGCTACACAACTGACTCAAGACTCTGGTCGCAACGACCGACTATGCTCTGATACCACTATTGTAACACCCTCTAAAACCCCGAACAAAATTTCGCAAATAATTAAAATCATAATTTCAGAGTACATGTATTAACGAGGATGTCACAATTCTCTTTTAATAAAAAAAACAAGTTCCTGTCATGCACAACATAGAAGCAACTCATACATGTTTACACAGCGGAATAATTTAATTAACAAAACCAATGTTATAATATTTTCAAAATCATCAGGGATTAACACCTGGAAAATATCAACATCATATTATAACGAACATAAGGAAGTAAACGAGTCTGACTAAAGCAGCTCAACAAACAAACGTTCCCGGAGTTACAACTACCAGAGCATGACCCGGACAATACTTAAACGGAAATAAACTAGAAACAACAAGCCTTCGCCAAGCACCTGAACGAAGCTCCTCAATCTGAAATATTCAACAGTAAGGGTGAGCATCTCAACTATACATTTGATTATACGTTCATAACAATAAGTTCAGAAAACCATAAGCCTCACCCAAACAGTTAGCATGTTTCATAGTTTACGAAAATCTTTACAATTCATATATTCATAATATATCACTTTTCATACTTATAATTAACATCAAACATCATTAACAATTTAGCAGCAATACATGCATACAATCAATTCAATACAACATTGGAAAATCATCCATTCATGTTATATTCAATATAATGCAACACACCCATGCATGTGGTACCATTTTACCGCCCCATTAAATCTCGGGTCACGGATAACTCACCGTTCCATTATATCGCGGACACGGCTACCACCTCAACGTTCCATTAAATCGCGGACACGTATATTGGCCACCATGTTAATTCCACACAATGGGAATTAACAAATGCAACATGATATGTAAAGTATGTAACACTCAGCATACTATTAACATCAATCGACATATCATGCAACATCAACAATATCAAATATAACATGATATGAATAGCATGTAATCACTCAGCATACTATTAAACATCAATCATATCAAGTTATATCATAATTCATGCTTGATAACATCATCTAAAAGCATGACAATAAAATCCACATAGTGTTGGTATCATAACATACAATCGTTATTCGATACAAGCATCAATCAACACTAGGAAAATCAATAAACAACATATTCAAAACATGTCAAACACTGCACATCAAAACAGGATCAATCCGTACATAACAGCATGCACAGAAAACATAGTTTAAAAAACCAACACAGGAGGTTTAACACGGGTGCCCGTGTAAATCAACACTGCCCGTGTGGAAATGTGTCCAGAAAACGCATTATTTTGCCAATACAGGGGATCAACACGGGTGCCCGTGTGAATCAACACGGCCCGTGTTGAAATGTGCCTGGAAACACATCTTTTTACCCATCCAGTGGATCAACACGGGTGCCCGTGTGAAACAACACGGCCCGTGTTGATGAGCGCGATCCCAAAATTCCTGCACCTGCAGCAGCTCATATATCCATATTTTTGCACGAAAATACCTTTCTACGGCAGTGCAATGCAGTACAAAACATCCAATCTACCATGGGAACCTAAAATCCCTAATTGGTTCATAAAATTTGGGAACCTAAACCTTTTCTAACAAGATTCGACCCTAAAGTTATCAATCATTCAGAACATCATAGAAGATGGGGTTATCCTACGAATTACCCGACCAATTGCATCTAAACCCATAAGCAAATATAAGTGGAGTAGTAGCCCCCCTTACCTTATCAAATTGCAGCTTCGAACTCTTGAGCGATTGTTCGTCGTTCTTCAGAGCTCCAATCCCAAATATCTCCAAACACTTCACTAAAATACATAACAACCAAATTCACTTATCAAAATAAGCTCTTAAAGCTACTTAATTCCTCATAATCATATAGAAAATTTCACTAGCTTTCCAACGCAACAAACGGCGCCTAAATCAGAGTTACGGTTCAAAAGTTATGGCCGAAACGATTTTTGGGAAAAACCTACCCGAGCATCAACACAGAAGATCAACACGGGTGCCCGTGTGCATCAACACGGCCCGTGTTGATGACTCTGCAACATCATATTTCACGTTTTTATGCTTCCCAAAATCACCCCAACTCATTCCTAATCATCCCCAAACATCCTAAAACCATCAAAATCGAATTCCTACCATATAGCAATGATCTAAGGCATACAATAGGATCAATACCACATCAAAACCCAATCAATTCCATTCATGTTTCATCATCACAACAACCATGGCATCAAGAATCCATCATCCCTACAAATCCCTAACTCATATAGAATATATATCACAACTTATTCATAGTAAAAGAATGATCAACCCCTTACCTTGGATAATCTGCAGCTCCTGCAACTTTCTCGATCAATCTTCTCCTTCTTCTCCTTTCTCTTCTTTACACGTTCTCTGAGTTCCAAAATCCCAAAATCTCAGTTTTTACGTGAAAGTGAGCAAAAGTGACATATAAGTCCCAAATAACATTTTACTTCACTTGCACCCCCTCTTTTACCAATAACATCATAGCCCAATAACCTTCAATCCTTATTTTTTTTTCTACAATTATTTATAAAATAAATAATAATCCTTTTATTTTATATTAACCCAAATAAAATAATTTTATTGGTTTCAAATAAAATAACTCTTATTAAGATAATTCCAAATAAATAGAACTGGGGTGTTACAACTCTCCCCCACTTAGGATATTTTCGTCCTCGAAAATCCAATCGACACAACCACTCTCAACACCAATTCTGGACATACCAAACACTCAACGTATTATCAACCAACAACTGTTGCACTCAGGCACACAACGTCGTCTTTTCGTCTTAACAATATTACATGATCAACTTAGTGACCATATCGACACCAAAACATACACAACTAATCATAACGATATACCCGATATTAGCTCATCGACACCCTCAACACCATCTTGATACATCGCTTATGAAGTAATAACATCCGCAAACTACTTATACTTGAACATACAACCATCATATTATCATCTTGACAACATTCTTAATACAAACTCACGCGCCAATTCATTCCTTAATATACGAATTCCAATTATCAACCAAATACTTACAACTTGATTACTCTCGTCATATCACTCTTATAGTGACATCCACATAACCGACCAAATCACCTTTAACACAATCTGAAATATTACCATTCCTTTTAGTAATCAACACTGACATCACAACAACGAAAACGAAATTCTCATAACATCTGCTTACGGGTCTTAATCCAAAAATTATATACAACTCTCCATAAACCAACAACCACATTAATATCCTTATTAAATCAACTGACATTTATAATAAACCAACATACTCTGGCACATCACGCTTCAGATGCGCAACTCTGATTACTTATAAAGTATCAACTCTACCAAGTTTACTCCAATTGCCACTCTTGGATGAATCATTCATATACTTCCATGAATTCCCAATTGTCATAAAACATAACTACGACTTTATCATCTTTTTAGTAACATAATCCTCAAAAATCGTCTTAAAAACATAACCACATTACAACCACATACAGTACATGGGTCCAATTAATTCCAACAAGATGACTCATCTTCTTCCAACCAAACTCGCACTTTAATAAACAAACTTATAATTTCACTTCTTTTAAATAGCAACAAGAAACAAAATAACAACATATTCTTCAGAATGCACTATACTAGTCGACACAACACATCTATCCATCAACTATGATTCCGTCTACTATCAATAATAGATTAAGGGTGATCAGTTCCTCAATTTGCCAATAGATAGACGAAAACCATAATGGAGCATAAACCATCGTTACCAAACTATAATAGTGTTCCTTCCGAACTTTTCTCAAATCTTTCACAACATCATAATCCAACAATTACCAATCATCATAAGGTCCACCTCTGACACTTTCGCATCCTTCCATGCAGAACAACATGTCTCTCAACTCATTTCCAAACAACATTTTACGATTGAACTCGTCTCAACAACTGCAATAACAACCACCCATGTCCAAAAAGTTTATAATTCCCCAACCGACTTCAAAGTCTCTTCCTATGAGAATACTTCTACCACACTTGGAAACATTTTCATATAAAAGAAATATACTTTTATCTCCTTGCAGGTTCAAACAAAACATCAATCCAACAATCCAAACACAAGATACGGATCCCAAAGTTATCCGAAAATACGAACACTAACGTCATACAACAACCTACTACAACACATCTTACGACAACATCGGAATAAAATTTCTTTATCCATACTTTACATCCTTCTTCACTCTTTCAATTTTTCAACAAGAAACACCCAACGTCCAACACAATTATTTCCTTCGATAAATGCCTCCCAAGCATAAAATTATATTCTATAATGAAGGTAATTACTTGTAGATTCTATAACTTCATGAATCGCTCAAATCCGAGTTACGAGTAAAAAGTTGTCATCTTTGCAATGGGACAGGTTCATAATTCCCGCATGCAGAATTTTCCAAAATTCAGCATCAGACCCAAATATTAAAATGCATTTTTCTCCTTCTTCACGAACTTTCCGAAGACAAATCTTAAATGAAAACTATATGGAATTTCGTAAGCTTTCCAAAAAGTTTATAACCGCTTTGATCGGAATCACGAGTAAAAAGTTATACCACTTTTACTAACAGCTGCTCCAAAATTACAAAAATCTGAATTTGAGATTGATGAACATAAGTTCCATCTTTCTCTCTTTCTTCCAAAATTCACCCACATCCCTTCTTTTTATCCAACTACGAAAATCATCCGATATTAATCCAACTATACTAAAGACATACGATCCGACGAGTTAATCCCTTCAACTTATCATTTTCTTTGGAATAGACTTTATTCTCAATTGTCTTAAATTCACCGTCTAAAAAACCTACCCACATTTTCAACTTGACCGGTACAGATTCATGAGTCCATACTCTCGCCGGTTCGCAACAACAGCGACTCAATGACCTTTGCACTCTTCCAATCAACGTCGCCTTCAACAACTTCATGATACTTGATGAAATAGTGTAAATTACAACCATCCAGAATAACTCGCACACCAAGTTTTCAACACAATTCTTCGAACATAACAACATACATTGACTTTAGTGGCATGCTACCATAGGAGATTAGTCCAATTACTACACTAATAGTATCCAAAATATTCCTCAAGGTAATCAACTAAGGTTCAGTTCCACTTTCCGATCATTAGAGATCAAAACATAATTTAGCCATTTTCCACAAAACCACACAGTACGCGCCGTGAAGGCCAGCGCGCACTGCGATGACAGCAAAAATATGCAGTTTAATCCAATTTCCCATACGAGTTCACTAGCATACCAAAATTCTTGAATCTATATCACCTTCGCATTCAGGAAGCATCCAAACTTCAACAACATTTGCATTGACGCCGTCAGCAACATTCTGAACCGACATATCACAACTGAAGCGCATCCGAGAAGAAAAGCTTCTCCCCCACTTATCTTCAAGTCAACTCCTGTAACAAACAGTTAGAAAAGCAAAAAGTACCGACAGTGTTTCACACACCTGTCGCGCACTAAGGGATAAACAACATATCGACAATATTCAACTGTCACGCTACACAACTGACTCAAGACTCTGGTCGCAACGACCGACTATGCTCTGATACCACTATTGTAACACCCTCTAAAACCCCGAACAAAATTTCGCAAATAATTAAAATCATAATTTCAGAGTACATGTATTAACGAGGATGTCACAATTCTCTTTTAATAAAAAAAAACAAGTTCCTGTCATGCACAACATAGAAGCAACTCATACATGTTTACACAGCGGAATAATTTAATTAACAAAACCAATGTTATAATATTTTCAAAATCATCAGGGATTAACACCTGGAAAATATCAACATCATATTATAACGAACATAAGGAAGTAAACGAGTCTGACTAAAGCAGCTCAACAAACAAACGTTCCCGGAGTTACAACTACCAGAGCATGACCCGGACAATACTTAAACGGAAATAAACTAGAAACAACAAGCCTTCGCCAAGCACCTGAACGAAGCTCCTCAATCTGAAATATTCAACAGTAAGGGTGAGCATCTCAACTATACATTTGATTATACGTTCATAACAATAAGTTCAGAAAACCATAAGCCTCACCCAAACAGTTAGCATGTTTCATAGTTTACGAAAATCTTTACAATTCATATATTCATAATATATCACTTTTCATACTTATAATTAACATCAAACATCATTAACAATTTAGCAGCAATACATGCATACAATCAATTCAATACAACATTGGAAAATCATCCATTCATGTTATATTCAATATAATGCAACACACCCATGCATGTGGTACCATTTTACCGCCCCATTAAATCTCGGGTCACGGATAACTCACCGTTCCATTATATCGCGGACACGGCTACCACCTCAACGTTCCATTAAATCGCGGACACGTATATTGGCCACCATGTTAATTCCACACAATGGGAATTAACAAATGCAACATGATATGTAAAGTATGTAACACTCAGCATACTATTAACATCAATCGACATATCATGCAACATCAACAATATCAAATATAACATGATATGAATAGCATGTAATCACTCAGCATACTATTAAACATCAATCATATCAAGTTATATCATAATTCATGCTTGATAACATCATCTAAAAGCATGACAATAAAATCCACATAGTGTTGGTATCATAACATACAATCGTTATTCGATACAAGCATCAATCAACACTAGGAAAATCAATAAACAACATATTCAAAACATGTCAAACACTGCACATCAAAACAGGATCAATCCGTACATAACAGCATGCACAGAAAACATAGTTTAAAAAACCAACACAGGAGGTTTAACACGGGTGCCCGTGTAAATCAACACTGCCCGTGTGGAAATGTGTCCAGAAAACGCATTATTTTGCCAATACAGGGGATCAACACGGGTGCCCGTGTGAATCAACACGGCCCGTGTTGAAATGTGCCTGGAAACACATCTTTTTACCCATCCAGTGGATCAACACGGGTGCCCGTGTGAAACAACACGGCCCGTGTTGATGAGCGCGATCCCAAAATTCCTGCACCTGCAGCAGCTCATATATCCATATTTTTGCACGAAAATACCTTTCTACGGCAGTGCAATGCAGTACAAAACATCCAATCTACCATGGGAACCTAAAATCCCTAATTGGTTCATAAAATTTGGGAACCTAAACCTTTTCTAACAAGATTCGACCCTAAAGTTATCAATCATTCAGAACATCATAGAAGATGGGGTTATCCTACGAATTACCCGACCAATTGCATCTAAACCCATAAGCAAATATAAGTGGAGTAGTAGCCCCCCTTACCTTATCAAATTGCAGCTTCGAACTCTTGAGCGATTGTTCGTCGTTCTTCAGAGCTCCAATCCCAAATATCTCCAAACACTTCACTAAAATACATAACAACCAAATTCACTTATCAAAATAAGCTCTTAAAGCTACTTAATTCCTCATAATCATATAGAAAATTTCACTAGCTTTCCAACACAACAAACGGCGCCTAAATCAGAGTTACGGTTCAAAAGTTATGGCCGAAACGATTTTTGGGAAAAACCTACCCGAGCATCAACGCAGAAGATCAACACGGGTGCCCGTGTGCATCAACACGGCCCGTGTTGATGACTCTGCAACATCATATTTCACGTTTTTATGCTTCCCAAAATCACCCCAACTCATTCCTAATCATCCCCAAACATCCTAAAACCATCAAAATCGAATTCCTACCATATAGCAATGATCTAAGGCATACAATAGGATCAATACCACATCAAAACCCAATCAATTCCATTCATGTTTCATCATCACAACAACCATGGCATCAAGAATCCATCATCCCTACAAATCCCTAACTCATATAGAATATATATCACAACTTATTCATAGTAAAAGAATGATCAACCCCTTACCTTGGATAATCTGCAGCTCCTGCAACTTTCTCGATCAATCTTCTCCTTCTTCTCCTTTCTCTTCTTTACACGTTCTCTGAGTTCCAAAATCCCAAAATCTCAGTTTTTACGTGAAAGTGAGCAAAAGTGACATATAAGTCCCAAATAACATTTTACTTCACTTGCACCCCCTCTTTTACCAATAACATCATAGCCCAATAACCTTCAATCCTTATTTTTTTTTCTACAATTATTTATAAAATAAATAATAATCCTTTTATTTTATATTAACCCAAATAAAATAATTTTATTGGTTTCAAATAAAATAACTCTTATTAAGATAATTCCAAATAAATAGAACTGGGGTGTTACAACTCTCCCCCACTTAGGATATTTTCGTCCTCGAAAATCCAATCGACACAACCACTCTCAACACCAATTCTGGACATACCAAACACTCAACGTATTATCAACCAACAACTGTTGCACTCAGGCACACAACGTCGTCTTTTCGTCTTAACAATATTACATGATCAACTTAGCGACCATATCGACACCAAAACATACACAACTAATCATAACGATATACCCGATATTAGCTCATCGACACCCTCAACACCATCTTGATACATCGCTTATGAAGTAATAACATCCGCAAACTACTTATACTTGAACATATAACCATCATATTATCATCTTGACAACATTCTTAATACAAACTCACGCGCCAATTCATTCCTTAATATACGAATTCCAATTATCAACCAAATACTTACAACTTGATTACTCTTGTCATATCACTCTTATAGTGACATCCACATAACCGACCAAATCACCTTTAACACAATCTAAAATATTACCATTCCTTTTAGTAATCAACACTGACATCACAACAACGAAAACGAAATTCTCATAACATCTGCTTACGGGTCTTAATCCAAAAATTATATACAACTCTCCATAAACCAACAACCACATTAATATCCTTATTAAATCAACTGACATTTATAATAAACCAACATACTCTGGCACATCACGCTTCAGATGCGCAACTCTGATTACTTATAAAGTATCAACTCTACCAAGTTTACTCCAATTGCCACTCTTGGATGAATCATTCATATACTTCCATGAATTCCCAATTGTCATAAAACATAACTACGACTTTATCATCTTTTTAGTAACATAATCCTCAAAAATCGTCTTAAAAACATAACCACATTACAACCACATACAGTACATGGGTCCAATTAATTCCAACAAGATGACTCATCTTCTTCCAACCAAACTCGCACTTTAATAAACAAACTTATAATTTCACTTCTTTTAAATAGCAACAAGAAACAAAATAACAACATATTCTTCAGAATGCACTATACTAGTCGACACAACACATCTATCCATCAACTATGATTCCGTCTACTATCAATAATAGATTAAGGGTGATCAGTTCCTCAATTTGCCAATAGATAGACGAAAACCATAATGGAGCATAAACCATCGTTACCAAACTATAATAGTGTTCCTTCCGAACTTTTCTCAAATCTTTCACAACATCATAATCCAACAATTACCAATCATCATAAGGTCCACCTCTGACACTTTCGCATCCTTCCATGCAGAACAACATGTCTCTCAACTCATTTCCAAACAACATTTTACGATTGAACTCGTCTCAACAACTGCAATAACAACCACCCATGTCCAAAAAGTTTATAATTCCCCAACCGACTTCAAAGTCTCTTCCTATGAGAATACTTCTACCACACTTGGAAACATTTTCATATAAAAGAAATATACTTTTATCTCCTTGCAGGTTCAAACAAAACATCAATCCAACAATCCAAACACAAGATACGGATCCCAAAGTTATCCGAAAATACGAACACTAACGTCATACAACAACCTACTACAACACATCTTACGACAACATCGGAATAAAATTTCTTTATCCATACTTTACATCCTTCTTCACTCTTTCAATTTTTCAACAAGAAACACCCAACGTCCAACACAATTATTTCCTTCGATACATGCCTCCCAAGCATAAAATTATATTCTATAATGAAGGTAATTACTTGTAGATTCTATAACTTCATGAATCGCTCAAATCCGAGTTACGAGTAAAAAGTTGTCATCTTTGCAATGGGACAGGTTCATAATTCCCGCATGCAGAATTTTCCAAAATTCAGCATCAGACCCAAATATTAAAATGCATTTTTCTCCTTCTTCACGAACTTTCCGAAGACAAATCTTATATGCAAACGATATGGAATTTCGTAAGCTTTCCAAAAAGTTTATAACCGCTTTGATCGGAATCACGAGTAAAAAGTTATACCACTTTTACTAACAGCTGCTCCAAAATTACAAAAATCTGAATTTGAGATTGATGAACATAAGTTCCATCTTTCTCTCTTTCTTCCAAAATTCACCCACATCCTTTCTTTTTATCCAACTACGAAAATCATCCGATATTAATCCAACTATACTAAAGACATACGATCCGACGAGTTAATCCCTTCAACTTATCATTTTCTTTGGAATAGACTTTATTCTCAATTGTCTTAAATTCACCGTCTAAAAAACCTACCCACATTTTCAACTTGACCGGTACAGATTCATGAGTCCATACTCTCGCCGGTTCGCAACAACAGCGACTCAATGACCTTTGCACTCTTCCAATCAACGTCGCCTTCAACAACTTCATGATACTTGATGAAATAGTGTAAATTACAACCATCCAGAATAACTCGCACACCAAGTTTTCAACACAATTCTTTGAACATAACAACATACATTGACTTTAGTGGCATGCTACCATAGGAGATTAGTCCAATTACTACACTAATAGTATCCAAAATATTCCTCAAGGTAATCAACTAAGGTTCAGTTCCACTTTCCGATCATTAGAGATCAAAACATAATTTAGCCATTTTCCACAAAACCACACAGTACGCGCCGTGAAGGCCAGCGCGCACTGCGATGACAGCAAAAATATGCAGTTTAATCCAATTTCCCATACGAGTTCACTAGCATACCAAAATTCTTGAATCTATATCACCTTCGCATTCAGAAAGCATCCAAACTTCAACAACATTTGCATTGTCGCCGTCAGCAACATTCTGAACCGGCATATCACAACTGAAGCGCATCCGAGAAGAAAAGCTTCTCCCCCACTTATCTTCAAGTCAACTCCTGTAACAAACAGTTAGAAAAGCAAAAAGTACCG
Source organism: Vicia faba (assembly GCA_948472305.1). Classification (NCBI taxonomy): domain Eukaryota; kingdom Viridiplantae; phylum Streptophyta; class Magnoliopsida; order Fabales; family Fabaceae; genus Vicia; species Vicia faba. Next base: position 41,094 of record CATIWC010002301.1, on the reverse strand, counting down.
ACAGTGTTTCACACACCTGTCGCGCACTAAGGGATAAACAACATATCGACAATATTCAACTGTCACGCTACACAACTGACTCAAGACTCTGGTCGCAACGACCGACTATGCTCTGATACCACTATTGTAACACCCTCTAAAACCCCGAACAAAATTTCGCAAATAATTAAAATCATAATTTCAGAGTACATGTATTAACGAGGATGTCACAATTCTCTTTTAATAAAAAAAACAAGTTCCTGTCATGCACAACATAGAAGCAACTCATACATGTTTACACAGCGGAATAATTTAATTAACAAAACCAATGTTATAATATTTTCAAAATCATCAGGGATTAACACCTGGAAAATATCAACATCATATTATAACGAACATAAGGAAGTAAACGAGTCTGACTAAAGCAGCTCAACAAACAAACGTTCCCGGAGTTACAACTACCAGAGCATGACCCGGACAATACTTAAACGGAAATAAACTAGAAACAACAAGCCTTCGCCAAGCACCTGAACGAAGCTCCTCAATCTGAAATATTCAACAGTAAGGGTGAGCATCTCAACTATACATTTGATTATACGTTCATAACAATAAGTTCAGAAAACCATAAGCCTCACCCAAACAGTTAGCATGTTTCATAGTTTACGAAAATCTTTACAATTCATATATTCATAATATATCACTTTTCATACTTATAATTAACATCAAACATCATTAACAATTTAGCAGCAATACATGCATACAATCAATTCAATACAACATTGGAAAATCATCCATTCATGTTATATTCAATATAATGCAACACACCCATGCATGTGGTACCATTTTACCGCCCCATTAAATCTCGGGTCACGGATAACTCACCGTTCCATTATATCGCGGACACGGCTACCACCTCAACGTTCCATTAAATCGCGGACACGTATATTGGCCACCATGTTAATTCCATACAATGGGAATTAACAAATGCAACATAATATGTAAAGTATGTAACACTCAGCATACTATTAACATCAATCGACATATCATGCAACATCAACAATATCAAATATAACATGATATGAATAGCATGTAATCACTCAGCATACTTTTAAACATCAATCATATCAAGTTATATCATAATTCATGCTTGATAACATCATCTAAAAGCATGACAATAAAATCCACATAGTGTTGGTATCATAACATACAATCGTTATTCGATACAAGCATCAATCAACACTAGGAAAATCAATAAACAACATATTCAAAACATGTCAAACACTGCACATCAAAACAGGATCAATCCGTACATAACAGCATGCACAGAAAACATAGTTTAAAAAACCAACACAGGAGGTTTAACACGGGTGCCCGTGTAAATCAACACTGCCCGTGTGGAAATGTGTCCAGAAAACGCATTATTTTGCCAATACAGGGGATCAACACGGGTGCCCGTGTGAATCAACACGGCCCGTGTTGAAATGTGCCTGGAAACACATCTTTTTACCCATCCAGTGGATCAACACGGGTGCCCGTGTGAAACAACACGGCCCGTGTTGATGAGCGCGATCCCAAAATTCCTGCACCTGCAGCAGCTCATATATCCATATTTTTGCACGAAAATACCTTTCTACGGCAGTGCAATGCAGTACAAAACATCCAATCTACCATGGGAACCTAAAATCCCTAATTGGTTCATAAAATTTGGGAACCTAAACCTTTTCTAACAAGATTCGACCCTAAAGTTATCAATCATTCAGAACATCATAGAAGATGGGGTTATCCTACGAATTACCCGACCAATTGCATCTAAACCCATAAGCAAATATAAGTGGAGTAGTAGCCCCCCTTACCTTATCAAATTGCAGCTTCGAACTCTTGAGCGATTGTTCGTCGTTCTTCAGAGCTCCAATCCCAAATATCTCCAAACACTTCACTAAAATACATAACAACCAAATTCACTTATCAAAATAAGCTCTTAAAGCTACTTAATTCCTCATAATCATATAGAAAATTTCACTAGCTTTCCAACACAACAAACGGCGCCTAAATCAGAGTTACGGTTCAAAAGTTATGGCCGAAACGATTTTTGGGAAAAACCTACCCGAGCATCAACGCAGAAGATCAACACGGGTGCCCGTGTGCATCAACACGGCCCGTGTTGATGACTCTGCAACATCATATTTCACGTTTTTATGCTTCCCAAAATCACCCCAACTCATTCCTAATCATCCCCAAACATCCTAAAACCATCAAAATCGAATTCCTACCATATAGCAATGATCTAAGGCATACAATAGGATCAATACCACATCAAAACCCAATCAATTCCATTCATGTTTCATCATCACAACAACCATGGCATCAAGAATCCATCATCCCTACAAATCCCTAACTCATATAGAATATATATCACAACTTATTCATAGTAAAAGAATGATCAACCCCTTACCTTGGATAATCTGCAGCTCCTGCAACTTTCTCGATCAATCTTCTCCTTCTTCTCCTTTCTCTTCTTTACACGTTCTCTGAGTTCCAAAATCCCAAAATCTCAGTTTTTACGTGAAAGTGAGCAAAAGTGACATATAAGTCCCAAATAACATTTTACTTCACTTGCACCCCCTCTTTTACCAATAACATCATAGCCCAATAACCTTCAATCCTTATTTTTTTTTCTACAATTATTTATAAAATAAATAATAATCCTTTTATTTTATATTAACCCAAATAAAATAATTTTATTGGTTTCAAATAAAATAACTCTTATTAAGATAATTCCAAATAAATAGAACTGGGGTGTTACAACTCTCCCCCACTTAGGATATTTTCGTCCTCGAAAATCCAATCGACACAACCACTCTCAACACCAATTCTGGACATACCAAACACTCAACGTATTATCAACCAACAACTGTTGCACTCAGGCACACAACGTCGTCTTTTCGTCTTAACAATATTACATGATCAACTTAGCGACCATATCGACACCAAAACATACACAACTAATCATAACGATATACCCGATATTAGCTCATCGACACCCTCAACACCATCTTGATACATCGCTTATGAAGTAATAACATCCGCAAACTACTTATACTTGAACATACAATCATCATATTATCATCTTGACAACATTCTTAATACAAACTCACGCGCCAATTCATTCCTTAATATACGAATTCCAATTATCAACCAAATACTTACAACTTGATTACTCTCGTCATATCACTCTTATAGTGACATCCACATAACCGACCAAATCACCTTTAACACAATCTAAAATATTACCATTCCTTTTAGTAATCAACACTGACATCACAACAACGAAAACGAAATTCTCATAACATCTGCTTACGGGTCTTAATCCAAAAATTATATACAACTCTCCATAAACCAACAACCACATTAATATCCTTATTAAATCAACTGACATTTATAATAAACCAACATACTCTGGCACATCACGCTTCAGATGCGCAACTCTGATTACTTATAAAGTATCAACTCTACCAAGTTTACTCCAATTGCCACTCTTGGATGAATCATTCATATACTTCCATGAATTCCCAATTGTCATAAAACATAACTACGACTTTATCATCTTTTTAGTAACATAATCCTCAAAAATCGTCTTAAAAACATAACCACATTACAACCACATACAGTACATGGGTCCAATTAATTCCAACAAGATGACTCATCTTCTTCCAACCAAACTCGCACTTTAATAAACAAACTTATAATTTCACTTCTTTTAAATAGCAACAAGAAACAAAATAACAACATATTCTTCAGAATGCACTATACTAGTCGACACAACACATCTATCCATCAACTATGATTCCGTCTACTATCAATAATAGATTAAGGGTGATCAGTTCCTCAATTTGCCAATAGATAGACGAAAACCATAATGGAGCATAAACCATCGTTACCAAACTATAATAGTGTTCCTTCCGAACTTTTCTCAAATCTTTCACAACATCATAATCCAACAATTACCAATCATCATAAGGTCCACCTCTGACACTTTCGCATCCTTCCATGCAGAACAACATGTCTCTCAACTCATTTCCAAACAACATTTTACGATTGAACTCGTCTCAACAACTGCAATAACAACCACCCATGTCCAAAAAGTTTATAATTCCCCAACCGACTTCAAAGTCTCTTCCTATGAGAATACTTCTACCACACTTGGAAACATTTTCATATAAAAGAAATATACTTTTATCTCCTTGCAGGTTCAAACAAAACATCAATCCAACAATCCAAACACAAGATACGGATCCCAAAGTTATCCGAAAATACGAACACTAACGTCATACAACAACCTACTACAACACATCTTACGACAACATCGGAATAAAATTTCTTTATCCATACTTTACATCCTTCTTCACTCTTTCAATTTTTCAACAAGAAACACCCAACGTCCAACACAATTATTTCCTTCGATACATGCCTCCCAAGCATAAAATTATATTCTATAATGAAGGTAATTACTTGTAGATTCTATAACTTCATGAATCGCTCAAATCCGAGTTACGAGTAAAAAGTTGTCATCTTTGCAATGGGACAGGTTCATAATTCCCGCATGCAGAATTTTCCAAAATTCAGCATCAGACCCAAATATTAAAATGCATTTTTCTCCTTCTTCACGAACTTTCCGAAGACAAATCTTATATGCAAACGATATGGAATTTCGTAAGCTTTCCAAAAAGTTTATAACCGCTTTGATCGGAATCACGAGTAAAAAGTTATACCACTTTTACTAACAGCTGCTCCAAAATTACAAAAATCTGAATTTGAGATTGATGAACATAAGTTCCATCTTTCTCTCTTTCTTCCAAAATTCACCCACATCCTTTCTTTTTATCCAACTACGAAAATCATCCGATATTAATCCAACTATACTAAAGACATACGATCCGACGAGTTAATCCCTTCAACTTATCATTTTCTTTGGAATAGACTTTATTCTCAATTGTCTTAAATTCACCGTCTAAAAAACCTACCCACATTTTCAACTTGACCGGTACAGATTCATGAGTCCATACTCTCGCCGGTTCGCAACAACAGCGACTCAATGACCTTTGCACTCTTCCAATCAACGTCGCCTTCAACAACTTCATGATACTTGATGAAATAGTGTAAATTACAACCATCCAGAATAACTCGCACACCAAGTTTTCAACACAATTCTTTGAACATAACAACATACATTGACTTTAGTGGCATGCTACCATAGGAGATTAGTCCAATTACTACACTAATAGTATCCAAAATATTCCTCAAGGTAATCAACTAAGGTTCAGTTCCACTTTCCGATCATTAGAGATCAAAACATAATTTAGCCATTTTCCACAAAACCACACAGTACGCGCCGTGAAGGCCAGCGCGCACTGCGATGACAGCAAAAATATGCAGTTTAATCCAATTTCCCATACGAGTTCACTAGCATACCAAAATTCTTGAATCTATATCACCTTCGCATTCAGAAAGCATCCAAACTTCAACAACATTTGCATTGTCGCCGTCAGCAACATTCTGAACCGGCATATCACAACTGAAGCGCATCCGAGAAGAAAAGCTTCTCCCCCACTTATCTTCAAGTCAACTCCTGTAACAAACAGTTAGAAAAGCAAAAAGTACCGACAGTGTTTCACACACCTGTCGCGCACTAAGGGATAAACAACATATCGACAATATTCAACTGTCACGCTACACAACTGACTCAAGACTCTGGTCGCAACGACCGACTATGCTCTGATACCACTATTGTAACACCCTCTAAAACCCCGAACAAAATTTCGCAAATAATTAAAATCATAATTTCAGAGTACATGTATTAACGAGGATGTCACAATTCTCTTTTAATAAAAAAAACAAGTTCCTGTCATGCACAACATAGAAGCAACTCATACATGTTTACACAGCGGAATAATTTAATTAACAAAACCAATGTTATAATATTTTCAAAATCATCAGGGATTAACACCTGGAAAATATCAACATCATATTATAACGAACATAAGGAAGTAAACGAGTCTGACTAAAGCAGCTCAACAAACAAACGTTCCCGGAGTTACAACTACCAGAGCATGACCCGGACAATACTTAAACGGAAATAAACTAGAAACAACAAGCCTTCGCCAAGCACCTGAACGAAGCTCCTCAATCTGAAATATTCAACAGTAAGGGTGAGCATCTCAACTATACATTTGATTATACGTTCATAACAATAAGTTCAGAAAACCATAAGCCTCACCCAAACAGTTAGCATGTTTCATAGTTTACGAAAATCTTTACAATTCATATATTCATAATATATCACTTTTCATACTTATAATTAACATCAAACATCATTAACAATTTAGCAGCAATACATGCATACAATCAATTCAATACAACATTGGAAAATCATCCATTCATGTTATATTCAATATAATGCAACACACCCATGCATGTGGTACCATTTTACCGCCCCATTAAATCTCGGGTCACGGATAACTCACCGTTCCATTATATCGCGGACACGGCTACCACCTCAACGTTCCATTAAATCGCGGACACGTATATTGGCCACCATGTTAATTCCACACAATGGGAATTAACAAATGCAACATGATATGTAAAGTATGTAACACTCAGCATACTATTAACATCAATCGACATATCATGCAACATCAACAATATCAAATATAACATGATATGAATAGCATGTAATCACTCAGCATACTATTAAACATCAATCATATCAAGTTATATCATAATTCATGCTTGATAACATCATCTAAAAGCATGACAATAAAATCCACATAGTGTTGGTATCATAACATACAATCGTTATTCGATACAAGCATCAATCAACACTAGGAAAATCAATAAACAACATATTCAAAACATGTCAAACACTGCACATCAAAACAGGATCAATCCGTACATAACAACATGCACAGAAAACATAGTTTAAAAAACCAACACAGGAGGTTTAACACGGGTGCCCGTGTAAATCAACACTGCCCGTGTGGAAATGTGTCCAGAAAACGCATTATTTTGCCAATACAGGGGATCAACACGGGTGCCCGTGTGAATCAACACGGCCCGTGTTGAAATGTGCCTGGAAACACATCTTTTTACCCATCCAGTGGATCAACACGGGTGCCCGTGTGAAACAACACGGCCCGTGTTGATGAGCGCGATCCCAAAATTCCTGCACCTGCAGCAGCTCATATATCCATATTTTTGCACGAAAATACCTTTCTACGGCAGTGCAATGCAGTACAAAACATCCAATCTACCATGGGAACCTAAAATCCCTAATTGGTTCATAAAATTTGGGAACCTAAACCTTTTCTAACAAGATTCGACCCTAAAGTTATCAATCATTCAGAACATCATAGAAGATGGGGTTATCCTACGAATTACCCGACCAATTGCATCTAAACCCATAAGCAAATATAAGTGGAGTAGTAGCCCCCCTTACCTTATCAAATTGCAGCTTCGAACTCTTGAGCGATTGTTCGTCGTTCTTCAGAGCTCCAATCCCAAATATCTCCAAACACTTCACTAAAATACATAACAACCAAATTCACTTATCAAAATAAGCTCTTAAAGCTACTTAATTCCTCATAATCATATAGAAAATTTCACTAGCTTTCCAACGCAACAAACGGCGCCTAAATCAGAGTTACGGTTCAAAAGTTATGGCCGAAACGATTTTTGGGAAAAACCTACCCGAGCATCAACACAGAAGATCAACACGGGTGCCCGTGTGCATCAACACGGCCCGTGTTGATGACTCTGCAACATCATATTTCACGTTTTTATGCTTCCCAAAATCACCCCAACTCATTCCTAATCATCCCCAAACATCCTAAAACCATCAAAATCGAATTCCTACCATATAGCAATGATCTAAGGCATACAATAGGATCAATACCACATCAAAACCCAATCAATTCCATTCATGTTTCATCATCACAACAACCATGGCATCAAGAATCCATCATCCCTACAAATCCCTAACTCATATAGAATATATATCACAACTTATTCATAGTAAAAGAATGATCAACCCCTTACCTTGGATAATCTGCAGCTCCTGCAACTTTCTCGATCAATCTTCTCCTTCTTCTCCTTTCTCTTCTTTACACGTTCTCTGAGTTCCAAAATCCCAAAATCTCAGTTTTTACGTGAAAGTGAGCAAAAGTGACATATAAGTCCCAAATAACATTTTACTTCACTTGCACCCCCTCTTTTACCAATAACATCATAGCCCAATAACCTTCAATCCTTATTTTTTTTTCTACAATTATTTATAAAATAAATAATAATCCTTTTATTTTATATTAACCCAAATAAAATAATTTTATTGGTTTCAAATAAAATAACTCTTATTAAGATAATTCCAAATAAATAGAACTGGGGTGTTACAACTCTCCCCCACTTAGGATATTTTCGTCCTCGAAAATCCAATCGACACAACCACTCTCAACACCAATTCTGGACATACCAAACACTCAACGTATTATCAACCAACAACTGTTGCACTCAGGCACACAACGTCGTCTTTTCGTCTTAATAATATTACATGATCAACTTAGCGACCATATCGACACCAAAACATACACAACTAATCATAACGATATACCCGATATTAGCTCATCGACACCCTCAACACCATCTTGATACATCGCTTATGAAGTAATAACATCCGCAAACTACTTATACTTGAACATACAACCATCATATTATCATCTTGACAACATTCTTAATACAAACTCACGCGCCAATTCATTCCTTAATATACGAATTCCAATTATCAACCAAATACTTACAACTTGATTACTCTCGTCATATCACTCTTATAGTGACATCCACATAACCGACCAAATCACCTTTAACACAATCTGAAATATTACCATTCCTTTTAGTAATCAACACTGACATCACAACAACGAAAACGAAATTCTCATAACATCTGCTTACGGGTCTTAATCCAAAAATTATATACAACTCTCCATAAACCAACAACCACATTAATATCCTTATTAAATCAACTGACATTTATAATAAACCAACATACTCTGGCACATCACGCTTCAGATGCGCAACTCTGATTACTTATAAAGTATCAACTCTACCAAGTTTACTCCAATTGCCACTCTTGGATGAATCATTCATATACTTCCATGAATTCCCAATTGTCATAAAACATAACTACGACTTTATCATCTTTTTAGTAACATAATCCTCAAAAATCGTCTTAAAAACATAACCACATTACAACCACATACAGTACATGGGTCCAATTAATTCCAACAAGATGACTCATCTTCTTCCAACCAAACTCGCACTTTAATAAACAAACTTATAATTTCACTTCTTTTAAATAGCAACAAGAAACAAAATAACAACATATTCTTCAGAATGCACTATACTAGTCGACACAACACATCTATCCATCAACTATGATTCCGTCTACTATCAATAATAGATTAAGGGTGATCAGTTCCTCAATTTGCCAATAGATAGACGAAAACCATAATGGAGCATAAACCATCGTTACCAAACTATAATAGTGTTCCTTCCGAACTTTTCTCAAATCTTTCACAACATCATAATCCAACAATTACCAATCATCATAAGGTCCACCTCTGACACTTTCGCATCCTTCCATGCAGAACAACATGTCTCTCAACTCATTTCCAAACAACATTTTACGATTGAACTCGTCTCAACAACTGCAATAACAACCACCCATGTCCAAAAAGTTTATAATTCCCCAACCGACTTCAAAGTCTCTTCCTATGAGAATACTTCTACCACACTTGGAAACATTTTCATATAAAAGAAATATACTTTTATCTCCTTGCAGGTTCAAACAAAACATCAATCCAACAATCCAAACACAAGATACGGATCCCAAAGTTATCCGAAAATACGAACACTAACGTCATACAACAACCTACTACAACACATCTTACGACAACATCGGAATAAAATTTCTTTATCCATACTTTACATCCTTCTTCACTCTTTCAATTTTTCAACAAGAAACACCCAACGTCCAACACAATTATTTCCTTCGATAAATGCCTCCCAAGCATAAAATTATATTCTATAATGAAGGTAATTACTTGTAGATTCTATAACTTCATGAATCGCTCAAATCCGAGTTACGAGTAAAAAGTTGTCATCTTTGCAATGGGACAGGTTCATAATTCCCGCATGCAGAATTTTCCAAAATTCAGCATCAGACCCAAATATTAAAATGCATTTTTCTCCTTCTTCACGAACTTTCCGAAGACAAATCTTATATGAAAACTATATGGAATTTCGTAAGCTTTCCAAAAAGTTTATAACCGCTTTGATCGGAATCACGAGTAAAAAGTTATACCACTTTTACTAACAGCTGCTCCAAAATTACAAAAATCTGAATTTGAGATTGATGAACATAAGTTCCATCTTTCTCTCTTTCTTCCAAAATTCACCCACATCCTTTCTTTTTATCCAACTACGAAAATCATCCGATATTAATCCAACTATACTAAAGACATACGATCCGATGAGTTAATCCCTTCAACTTATCATTTTCTTTGGAATAGACTTTATTCTCAATTGTCTTAAATTCACCGTCTAAAAAACCTACCCACATTTTCAACTTGACCGGTACAGATTCATGAGTCCATACTCTCGCCGGTTCGCAACAACAGCGACTCAATGACCTTTGCACTCTTCCAATCAACGTCGCCTTCAACAACTTCATGATACTTGATGAAATGTTTTACATATATTATACCATAATATAATGTGAATATGGTAAATAAAAATATTATCGAGCTTAATCATTTAATTTTAATTTATATAAATATATAAAATATTTGTCATTAATTTATAGTCTTTTACTTAAATTCTTAGTGATGAAGAAACCTAAAATTTGGTGATAAAGAAGAAGAAAAATATTGCAAGTTTATACATATATTACACAAAATAACATTATAAATATGGTGAATAAAAATAATGTCGAGCTTGATCATTTAATTTTAATTCTAACCAATATATATCAAATATGCATATATAATTTAAATACTTTTAACGTAGTTACTTAGTGATGAACAAACCTAAAATTTGGTGACGAATAAGAAGAAACCATTTGAAATGTTTTACATATATTACACCGTAATATAATGTGAGTATGGTTAATAAAAATAATATCGAGCTTGATCATTTAACTTCAATTATTACTAATATATAAAACATGCATCATTAATTTAAAGACTTTTAACTTAGTTTCTTATTGATGAAGAAACCTAAAATTTGGTGATAAAGAAGAAGAAAAATATTGCAAGTTTTTACATATATTACACCATATAACATTATAAATATGCTGAATAAAAATAATATCGAGCTTGATCATTTAATTTTAATTCTAACCAATATACATCAAATGTGCATATATATTTTAAAGACTTTTAAGTTAGTTACTAAGTGATGAAGAAACCTAAAATTTCGTGACGAATAAGAAGAAAACATTTGAAATGTTTTACATGTATTACACCCTAATATAATGTGAATATGGTTATTAAAAATAATATCGAGCTTGATCATTTAACTTTAATTATTACTAATATATATAAAACATGCATCATTAATTTAAAGACTTTTAACTTAGTTTCTTAGTGATGAAGAAACCTAGAATTTGGTGATAAAGAAGAAGAAAAATATTAAAATGTTTTACATATATTATACCATAATATAATGTGAATATGGTAAATAAAAATATTATCGAGCTTAATCATTTAATTTTAATTTATATAAATATATAAAATATTTGTCATTAATTTATATTCTTATTATTAGTGATGAAGAAACCTAAAATTTGGTGATAAAGAAGAAGAAAAATATTGCAAGTTTATACATATATTACACAATCTAACATTATAAATATGGTGAATAAAAATAATGTCGAGATTGATCATTTAATTTTAATTCTAACCAATATATATCAAATATGCATATATAATTTAAATAATTTTAACGTAGTAACTTTGTGATGAAGAAACCAAAAATTTGGTGACGAATAAGAAGAAACCATTTAAAATGTTTTACATATATTACACCGTAATATAATGTGAGTATGGTTAACAAAAATAATATCGAGCTTGATCATTTAACTTCAATTATTACTAATATATATAAAACATGCATCATTAATTTAAAGACTTTTAACTTAGTTTCTTAGTGATGAAGAAACCTAGAATTTGGTGATAAAGAAGAAGAAAAATATTGAAATGTTTTATATATATTATACCATAATATAATGTGAATATGGTAAATAAAAATAATATCGAGCTTGATCATTTAATTTTAATTTATATAAATATAAAAAACATGCATTATTAATTTAAAGACTTTTAACTTAGTTTCTCAGTGATGAAGAAACCTAAAATTTGGTGATAAAGAAGAAGAAAAATATTGAAATGTTTTACATATATTATACCATAATATAATGTGAATATGGTAAATAAAAATATTATCGAGCTTAATCATTTAATTTTAATTTATATAAATATATAAAATATTTGTCATTAATTTATAGTCTTTTACTTAAATTCTTAGTGATGAAGAAACCTAAAATTTGGTGATAAAGAAGAAGAAAAATATTGCAAGTTTATACATATATTACACAAAATAACATTATAAATATGGTGAATAAAAATAATGTCGAGCTTGATCATTTAATTTTAATTCTAACCAATATATATCAAATATGCATATATAATTTAAATACTTTTAACGTAGTTACTTAGTGATGAACAAACCTAAAATTTGGTGACGAATAAGAAGAAACCATTTGAAATGTTTTACATATATTACACCGTAATATAATGTGAGTATGGTTAATAAAAATAATATCGAGCTTGATCATTTAACTTCAATTATTACTAATATATAAAACATGCATCATTAATTTAAAGACTTTTAACTTAGTTTCTTATTGATGAAGAAACCTAAAATTTGGTGATAAAGAAGAAGAAAAATATTGCAAGTTTTTACATATATTACACCATATAACATTATAAATATGCTGAATAAAAATAATATCGAGCTTGATCATTTAATTTTAATTCTAACCAATATACATCAAATGTGCATATATATTTTAAAGACTTTTAAGTTAGTTACTAAGTGATGAAGAAACCTAAAATTTCGTGACGAATAAGAAGAAAACATTTGAAATGTTTTACATGTATTACACCCTAATATAATGTGAATATGGTTATTAAAAATAATATCGAGCTTGATCATTTAACTTTAATTATTACTAATATATATAAAACATGCATCATTAATTTAAAGACTTTTAACTTAGTTTCTTAGTGATGAAGAAACCTAGAATTTGGTGATAAAGAAGAAGAAAAATATTAAAATGTTTTACATATATTATACCATAATATAATGTGAATATGGTAAATAAAAATATCATCGAGCTTAATCATTTAATTTTAATTTATATAAATATATAAAATATTTGTCATTAATTTATAGTCTTATTATTAGTGATGAAGAAGCCTAAAATTTGGTGATAAAGAAGAAGAAAAATATTGAAATGTTTTATATATATTATACCATAATATAATGTGAATATGGTAAATAAAAATAATATCGAGCTTGATCATTTAATTTTAATTTATATAAATATAAAAAACATGCATCATTAATTTAAAGACTTTTAACTTAGTTTCTTAGTGATGAAGAAACCTAAAATTTGGTGATAAAGAAGAAGAAAAATATTGAAATGTTTTACATATATTATACCATAATATAATGTGAATATGGTAAATAAAAATATTATCGAGCTTAATCATTTAATTTTAATTTATATAAATATATAAAATATTTGTCATTAATTTATAGTCTTTTACTTAAATTCTTAGTGATGAAGAAACCTAAAATTTGGTGATAAAGAAGAAGAAAAATATTGCAAGTTTATACATATATTACACAAAATAACATTATAAATATGGTGAATAAAAATAATGTCGAGCTTGATCATTTAATTTTAATTCTAACCAATATATATCAAATATGCATATATAATTTAAATACTTTTAACGTAGTTACTTAGTGATGAACAAACCTAAAATTTGGTGACGAATAAGAAGAAACCATTTGAAATGTTTTACATATATTACACCGTAATATAATGTGAGTATGGTTAATAAAAATAATATCGAGCTTGATCATTTAACTTCAATTATTACTAATATATAAAACATGCATCATTAATTTAAAGACTTTTAACTTAGTTTCTTATTGATGAAGAAACCTAAAATTTGGTGATAAAGAAGAAGAAAAATATTGCAAGTTTTTACATATATTACACCATATAACATTATAAATATGCTGAATAAAAATAATATCGAGCTTGATCATTTAATTTTAATTCTAACCAATATACATCAAATGTGCATATATATTTTAAAGACTTTTAAGTTAGTTACTAAGTGATGAAGAAACCTAAAATTTCGTGACGAATAAGAAGAAAACATTTGAAATGTTTTACATGTATTACACCCTAATATAATGTGAATATGGTTATTAAAAATAATATCGAGCTTGATCATTTAACTTTAATTATTACTAATATATATAAAACATGCATCATTAATTTAAAGACTTTTAACTTAGTTTCTTAGGGATGAAGAAACCTAGAATTTGGTGATAAATAAGAAGAAAAATATTAAAATGTTTTACATATATTATACCATAATATAATGTGAATATGGTAAATAAAAATATTATCGAGCTTAATCATTTAATTTTAATTTATATAAATATATAAAATATTTGTCATTAATTTATATTCTTATTATTAGTGATGAAGAAACCTAAAATTTGGTGATAAAGAAGAAGAAAAATATTGCAAGTTTATACATATATTACACAATCTAACATTATAAATATGGTGAATAAAAATAATGTCGAGATTGATCATTTAATTTTAATTCTAACCAATATATATCAAATATGCATATATAATTTAAATAATTTTAACGTAGTAACTTTGTGATGAAGAAACCAAAAATTTGGTGACGAATAAGAAGAAACCATTTAAAATGTTTTACATATATTACACCGTAATATAATGTGAGTATGGTTAACAAAAATAATATCGAGCTTGATCATTTAACTTCAATTATTACTAATATATATAAAACATGCATCATTAATTTAAAGACTTTTAACTTAGTTTCTTAGTGATGAAGAAACCTAGAATTTGGTGATAAAGAAGAAGAAAAATATTGAAATGTTTTATATATATTATACCATAATATAATGTGAATATGGTAAATAAAAATAATATCGAGCTTGATCATTTAATTTTAATTTATATAAATATAAAAAACATGCATTATTAATTTAAAGACTTTTAACTTAGTTTCTCAGTGATGAAGAAACCTAAAATTTGGTGATAAAGAAGAAGAAAAATATTGAAATGTTTTACATATATTATACCATAATATAATGTGAATATGGTAAATAAAAATATTATCGAGCTTAATCATTTAATTTTAATTTATATAAATATATAAAATATTTGTCATTAATTTATAGTCTTTTACTTAAATTCTTAGTGATGAAGAAACCTAAAATTTGGTGATAAAGAAGAAGAAAAATATTGCAAGTTTATACATATATTACACAAAATAACATTATAAATATGGTGAATAAAAATAATGTCGAGCTTGATCATTTAATTTTAATTCTAACCAATATATATCAAATATGCATATATAATTTAAATACTTTTAACGTAGTTACTTAGTGATGAACAAACCTAAAATTTGGTGACGAATAAGAAGAAACCATTTGAAATGTTTTACATATATTACACCGTAATATAATGTGAGTATGGTTAATAAAAATAATATCGAGCTTGATCATTTAACTTCTATTATTACTAATATATAAAACATGCATCATTAATTTAAAGACTTTTAACTTAGTTTCTTATTGATGAAGAAACCTAAAATTTGGTGATAAAGAAGAAGAAAAATATTGCAAGTTTTTACATATATTACACCATATAACATTATAAATATGCTAAATAAAAATAATATCGAGCTTGATCATTTAATTTTAATTCTAACCAATATACATCAAATGTGCATATATATTTTAAAGACTTTTAAGTTAGTTACTAAGTGATGAAGAAACCTAAAATTTCGTGACGAATAAGAAGAAAACATTTGAAATGTTTTACATGTATTACACCCTAATATAATGTGAATATGGTTATTAAAAATAATATCGAGCTTGATCATTTAACTTTAATTATTACTAATATATATAAAACATGCATCATTAATTGAAAGACTTTTAACTTAGTTTCTTAGTGATGAAGAAACCTAGAATTTGGTGATAAAGAAGAAGAAAAATATTAAAATGTTTTACATATATTATACCATAATATAATGTGAATATGGTAAATAAAAATATTATCGAGCTTAATCATTTAATTTTAATTTATATAAATATATAAAATATTTGTCATTAATTTATAGTCTTATTCTTAGTGATGAAGAAACCTAAAATTTGGTGATAAAGAAGAAGAAAAATATTGCAAGTTTATACATATATTACACAATCTAACATTATAAATATGGTGAATAAAAATAATGTCGAGATTGATCATTTAATTTTAATTCTAACCAATATATATCAAATATGCATATATAATTTAAATAATTTTAACGTAGTAACTTTGTGATGAAGAAACCAAAAATTTGGTGACGAATAAGAAGAAACCATTTAAAATGTTTTACATATATTACACCGTAATATAATGTGAGTATGGTTAACAAAAATAATATCGAGCTTGATCATTTAACTTCAATTATTACTAATATATATAAAACATACATCATTAATTTAAAGACTTTTAACTTAGTTTCTTAGTGATGAAGAAACCTAGAATTTGGTGATAAAGAAGAAGAAAAATATTGAAATGTTATATATATATTATACCATAATATAATGTGAATATGGTAAATAAAAATAATATCGAGCTTGATCATTTAATTTTAATTTATATAAATATAAAAAATATGCATCATTAATTTAAAGACTTTTAACTTAGTTTCTTAGTGATGAAGAAACCTAAAATTTGGTGATAAAGAAGAAGAAAAATATTGAAATGTTTTACATATATTATACCATAATATAATGTGAATATGGTAAATAAAAATATTATCGAGCTTAATCATTTAATTTTAATTTATATAAATATATAAAATATTTGTCATTAATTTATAGTCTTTTACTTAAATTCTTAGTGATGAAGAAACCTAAAATTTGGTGATAAAGAAAAGAAAAATATTGCAAGTTTATACATATATTACACAATATAACATTATAAATATGGTGAATAAAAATAATGTCGAGCTTGATCATTTAATTTTAATTCTAACCAATATATATCAAATATGCATATATAATTTAAATACTTTTAACGTAGTTACTTAGTGATGAACAAACCTAAAATTTGGTGACGAATAAGAAGAAACCATTTGAAATGTTTTACATATATTACACCGTAATATAATGTGAGTATGGTTAATAAAAATAATATCGAGCTTGATCATTTAACTTCAATTATTACAAATATATAAAACATGCATCATTAATTTAAAGACTTTTAACTTAGTTTCTTATTGATGAAGAAACCTAAAATTTGGTGATAGAGAAGAAGAAAAATATTGCAAGTTTTTACATATATTACACCATATAACATTATAAATATGCTGAATAAAAATAATATCGAGCTTGATCATTTAATTTTAATTCTAACCAATATACATCAAATGTGCATATATAATTTAAAGACTTTTAAGTTAGTTACTTAGTGATGAAGAAACCTAAAATTTCGTGACGAATAAGAAGAAAACATTTGAAATGTTTTACATATATTACACCCTAATATAATGTGAATATGGTTATTAAAAATAATATCGAGCTTGATCATTTAACTTTAATTATTACTAATATATATAAAACATGCATCATTAATTTAAAGACTTTTAACTTAGTTTCTTAGTGATGAAGAAACCTAGAATTTGGTGATAAAGAAGAAGAAAAATATTGAAATGTTTTACATATATTATACAATAATATAATGTGAATATGGTAAATAAAAATATTATCGAGCTTAATCATTTAATTTTAATTTATATAAATATATAAAATATTTGTCATTAATTTATAGTCTTATTATTAGTGATGAAGAAACCTAAAATTTGGTGATAAAGAAGAAGAAAAATATTGCAAGTTTAAACATATATTACACAATCTAACATTATAAATATGGTGAATAAAAATAATGTCGAGATTGATCATTTAATTTTAATTCTAACCAATATATATCAAATATGCATATATAATTTAAATAATTTTAACGTAGTAACTTTGTGATGAAGAAACCTAAAATTTGGTGACGAATAAGAAGAAACCATTTAAAATGTTTTACATATATTACACCGTAATATAATGTGAGTATGGTTAACAAAAATAATATCGAGCTTGATCATTTAACTTCAATTATTACTAATATATATAAAACATGCATCATTAATTTAAAGACTTTTAACTTAGTTTCTTAGTGATGAAGAAACCTAGAATTTGGTGATAAAGAAGAAGAAAAATATTGAAATGTTTTATATATATTATACCATAATATAATGTGAATATGGTAAATAAAAATAATATCGAGCTTGATCATTTAATTTTAATTTATATAAATATAAAAAATATGCATCATTAATTTAAAGACTTTTAACTTAGTTTCTTAGTGATGAAGAAACCTAAAATTTGGTGATAAAGAAGAAGAAAAATATTGAAATGTTTTACATATATTATACCATAATATAATGTGAATATGGTAAATAAAAATATTATCGAGCTTAATCATTTAATTTTAATTTATATAAATATATAAAATATTTGTCATTAATTTATAGTTTTTTACTTAAATTCTTAGTGATGAAGAAACCTAAAATTTGGTGATAGAGAAGAAGAAAAATATTGCAAGTTTATACATATATTACACAAAATAACATTATAAATATGGTGAATAAAAATAATGTCGAGCTTGATCATTTAATTTTAATTCTAACCAATATATATCAAATATGCATATATAATTTAAATACTTTTAACGTAGTTACTTAGTGATGAACAAACCTAAAATTTGGTGACGAATAAGAAGAAACCATTTGAAATGTTTTACATATATTACACCGTAATATAATGTGAGTATGGTTAATAAAAATAATATCGAGCTTGATCATTTAACTTCAATTATTACTAATATATAAAACATGCATCATTAATTTAAAGACTTTTAACTTAGTTTCTTATTGATGAAGAAACCTAAAATTTGGTGATAAAGAAGAAGAAAAATATTGCAAGTTTTTACATATATTACACCATATAACATTATAAATATGCTGAATAAAAATAATATCGAGCTTGATCATTTAATTTTAATTCTAACCAATATACATCAAATGTGCATATATATTTTAAAGACTTTTAAGTTAGTTACTAAGTGATGAAGAAACCTAAAATTTCGTGACGAATAAGAAGAAAACATTTGAAATGTTTTACATGTATTACACCCTAATATAATGTGAATATGGTTATTAAAAATAATATCGAGCTTGATCATTTAACTTTAATTATTACTAATATATATAAAACATGCATCATTAATTGAAAGACTTTTAACTTAGTTTCTTAGTGATGAAGAAACCTAGAATTTGGTGATAAAGAAGAAGAAAAATATTAAAATGTTTTACATATATTATACCATAATATAATGTGAATATGGTAAATAAAAATATTATCGAGCTTAATCATTTAATTTTAATTTATATAAATATATAAAATATTTGTCATTAATTTATAGTCTTATTCTTAGTGATGAAGAAACCTAAAATTTGGTGATAAAGAAGAAGAAAAATATTGCAAGTTTATACATATATTACACAATCTAACATTATAAATATGGTGAATAAAAATAATGTCGAGATTGATCATTTAATTTTAATTCTAACCAATATATATCAAATATGCATATATAATTTAAATAATTTTAACGTAGTAACTTTGTGATGAAGAAACCAAAAATTTGGTGACGAATAAGAAGAAACCATTTAAAATGTTTTACATATATTACACCGTAATATAATGTGAGTATGGTTAACAAAAATAATATCGAGCTTGATCATTTAACTTCAATTATTACTAATATATATAAAACATACATCATTAATTTAAAGACTTTTAACTTAGTTTCTTAGTGATGAAGAAACCTAGAATTTGGTGATAAAGAAGAAGAAAAATATTGAAATGTTTTATATATATTATACCATAATATAATGTGAATATGGTAAATAAAAATAATATCGAGCTTGATCATTTAATTTTAATTTATATAAATATAAAAAATATGCATCATTAATTTAAAGACTTTTAACTTAGTTTCTTAGTGATGAAGAAACCTAAAATTTGGTGATAAAGAAGAAGAAAAATATTGAAATGTTTTACATATATTATACCATAATATAATGTGAATATGGTAAATAAAAATATTATCGAGCTTAATCATTTAATTTTAATTTATATAAATATATAAAATATTTGTCATTAATTTATAGTCTTTTACTTAAATTCTTAGTGATGAAGAAACCTAAAATTTGGTGATAAAGAAAAGAAAAATATTGCAAGTTTATACATATATTACACAATATAACATTATAAATATGGTGAATAAAAATAATGTCGAGCTTGATCATTTAATTTTAATTCTAACCAATATATATCAAATATGCATATATAATTTAAATACTTTTAACGTAGTTACTTAGTGATGAACAAACCTAAAATTTGGTGACGAATAAGAAGAAACCATTTGAAATGTTTTACATATATTACACCGTAATATAATGTGAGTATGGTTAATAAAAATAATATCGAGCTTGATCATTTAACTTCAATTATTACAAATATATAAAACATGCATCATTAATTTAAAGACTTTTAACTTAGTTTCTTATTGATGAAGAAACCTAAAATTTGGTGATAGAGAAGAAGAAAAATATTGCAAGTTTTTACATATATTACACCATATAACATTATAAATATGCTGAATAAAAATAATATCGAGCTTGATCATTTAATTTTAATTCTAACCAATATACATCAAATGTGCATATATAATTTAAAGACTTTTAAGTTAGTTACTTAGTGATGAAGAAACCTAAAATTTTGTGACGAATAAGAAGAAAACATTTGAAATGTTTTACATATATTACACCCTAATATAATGTGAATATGGTTATTAAAAATAATATCGAGCTTGATCATTTAACTTTAATTATTACTAATATATATAAAACATGCATCATTAATTTAAAGACTTTTAACTTAGTTTCTTAGTGATGAAGAAACCTAGAATTTGGTGATAAAGAAGAAGAAAAATATTGAAATGTTTTACATATATTATACAATAATATAATGTGAATATGGTAAATAAAAATATTATCGAGCTTAATCATTTAATTTTAATTTATATAAATATATAAAATATTTGTCATTAATTTATAGTCTTTTTATTAGTGATGAAGAAACCTAAAATTTGGTGATAAAGAAGAAGAAAAATATTGCAAGTTTAAACATATATTACACAATCTAACATTATAAATATGGTGAATAAAAATAATGTCGAGATTGATCATTTAATTTTAATTCTAACCAATATATATCAAATATGCATATATAATTTAAATAATTTTAACGTAGTAACTTTGTGATGAAGAAACCTAAAATTTGGTGACGAATAAGAAGAAACCATTTAAAATGTTTTACATATATTACACCGTAATATAATGTGAGTATGGTTAACAAAAATAATATCGAGCTTGATCATTTAACTTCAATTATTACTAATATATATAAAACATGCATCATTAATTTAAAGACTTTTAACTTAGTTTCTTAGTGATGAAGAAACCTAGAATTTGGTGATAAAGAAGAAGAAAAATATTGAAATGTTTTATATATATTATACCATAATATAATGTGAATATGGTAAATAAAAATAATATCGAGCTTGATCATTTAATTTTAATTTATATAAATATAAAAAATATGCATCATTAATTTAAAGACTTTTAACTTAGTTTCTTAGTGATGAAGAAACCTAAAATTTGGTGATAAAGAAGAAGAAAAATATTGAAATGTTTTACATATATTATACCATAATATAATGTGAATATGGTAAATAAAAATATTATCGAGCTTAATCATTTAATTTTAATTTATATAAATATATAAAATATTTGTCATTAATTTATAGTTTTTTACTTAAATTCTTAGTGATGAACAAACCTAAAATTTGGTGACGAATAAGAAGAAACCATTTGAAATGTTTTACATATATTACACCGTAATATAATGTGAGTATGGTTAATAAAAATAATATCGAGCTTGATCATTTAACTTTAATTATTACAAATATATAAAACATGCATCATTAATTTAAAGACTTTTAACTTAGTTTCTTATTGATGAAGAAACCTAAAATTTGGTGATAGAGAAGAAGAAAAATATTGCAAGTTTTTACATATATTACACCATATAACATTATAAATATGCTGAATAAAAATAATATCGAGCTTGATCATTTAATTTTAATTCTAACCAATATACATCAAATGTGCATATATATTTTAAAGACTTTTAAGTTAGTTACTAAGTGATGAAGAAACCTAAAATTTCGTGACGAATAAGAAGAAAACATTTGAAATGTTTTACATGTATTACACCCTAATATAATGTGAATATGGTTATTAAAAATAATATCGAGCTTGATCATTTAACTTTAATTATTACTAATATATATAAAACATGCATCATTAATTTAAAGACTTTTAACTTAGTTTCTTAGGGATGAAGAAACCTAGAATTTGGTGATAAATAAGAAGAAAAATATTAAAATGTTTTACATATATTATACCATAATATAATGTGAATATGGTAAATAAAAATATTATCGAGCTTAATCATTTAATTTTAATTTATATAAATATATAAAATATTTGTCATTAATTTATATTCTTATTATTAGTGATGAAGAAACCTAAAATTTGGTGATAAAGAAGAAGAAAAATATTGCAAGTTTATACATATATTACACAATCTAACATTATAAATATGGTGAATAAAAATAATGTCGAGATTGATCATTTAATTTTAATTCTAACCAATATATATCAAATATGCATATATAATTTAAATAATTTTAACGTAGTAACTTTGTGATGAAGAAACCAAAAATTTGGTGACGAATAAGAAGAAACCATTTAAAATGTTTTACATATATTACACCGTAATATAATGTGAGTATGGTTAACAAAAATAATATCGAGCTTGATCATTTAACTTCAATTATTACTAATATATATAAAACATGCATCATTAATTTAAAGACTTTTAACTTAGTTTCTTAGTGATGAAGAAACCTAGAATTTGGTGATAAAGAAGAAGAAAAATATTGAAATGTTTTATATATATTATACCATAATATAATGTGAATATGGTAAATAAAAATAATATCGAGCTTGATCATTTAATTTTAATTTATATAAATATAAAAAACATGCATTAGTAATTTAAAGACTTTTAACTTAGTTTCTCAGTGATGAAGAAACCTAAAATTTGGTGATAAAGAAGAAGAAAAATATTGAAATGTTTTACATATATTATACCATAATATAATGTGAATATGGTAAATAAAAATATTATCGAGCTTAATCATTTAATTTTAATTTATATAAATATATAAAATATTTGTCATTAATTTATAGTCTTTTACTTAAATTCTTAGTGATGAAGAAACCTAAAATTTGGTGATAAAGAAGAAGAAAAATATTGCAAGTTTATACATATATTACACAAAATAACATTATAAATATGGTGAATAAAAATAATGTCGAGCTTGATCATTTAATTTTAATTCTAACCAATATATATCAAATATGCATATATAATTTAAATACTTTTAACGTAGTTACTTAGTGATGAACAAACCTAAAATTTGGTGACGAATAAGAAGAAACCATTTGAAATGTTTTACATATATTACACCGTAATATAATGTGAGTATGGTTAATAAAAATAATATCGAGCTTGATCATTTAACTTCAATTATTACTAATATATAAAACATGCATCATTAATTTAAAGACTTTTAACTTAGTTTCTTATTGATGAAGAAACCTAAAATTTGGTGATAAAGAAGAAGAAAAATATTGCAAGTTTTTACATATATTACACCATATAACATTATAAATATGCTGAATAAAAATAATATCGAGCTTGATCATTTAATTTTAATTCTAACCAATATACATCAAATGTGCATATATATTTTAAAGACTTTTAAGTTAGTTACTAAGTGATGAAGAAACCTAAAATTTCGTGACGAATAAGAAGAAAACATTTGAAATGTTTTACATGTATTACACCCTAATATAATGTGAATATGGTTATTAAAAATAATATCGAGCTTGATCATTTAACTTTAATTATTACTAATATATATAAAACATGCATCATTAATTTAAAGACTTTTAACTTAGTTTCTTAGGGATGAAGAAACCTAGAATTTGGTGATAAAGAAGAAGAAAAATATTAAAATGTTTTACATATATTATACCATAATATAATGTGAATATGGTAAATAAAAATATTATCGAGCTTAATCATTTAATTTTAATTTATATAAATATATAAAATATTTGTCATGAATTTATATTCTTATTATTAGTGATGAAGAAACCTAAAATTTGGTGATAAAGAAGAAGAAAAATATTGCAAGTTTATACATATATTACACAATCTAACATTATAAATATGGTGAATAAAAATAATGTCGAGATTGATCATTTAATTTTAATTCTAACCAATATATATCAAATATGCATATATAATTTAAATAATTTTAACGTAGTAACTTTGTGATGAAGAAACCAAAAATTTGGTGACGAATAAGAAGAAACCATTTAAAATGTTTTACATATATTACACCGTAATATAATGTGAGTATGGTTAACAAAAATAATATCGAGCTTGATCATTTAACTTCAATTATTACTAATATATATAAAACATGCATCATTAATTTAAAGACTTTTAACTTAGTTTCTTAGTGATGAAGAAACCTAGAATTTGGTGATAAAGAAGAAGAAAAATATTGAAATGTTTTATATATATTATACCATAATATAATGTGAATATGGTAAATAAAAATAATATCGAGCTTGATCATTTAATTTTAATTTATATAAATATAAAAAACATGCATTATTAATTTAAAGACTTTTAACTTAGTTTCTCAGTGATGAAGAAACCTAAAATTTGGTGATAAAGAAGAAGAAAAATATTGAAATGTTTTACATATATTATACCATAATATAATGTGAATATGGTAAATAAAAATATTATCGAGCTTAATCATTTAATTTTAATTTATATAAATATATAAAATATTTGTCATTAATTTATAGTCTTTTACTTAAATTCTTAGTGATGAAGAAACCTAAAATTTGGTGATAAAGAAGAAGAAAAATATTGCAAGTTTATACATATATTACACAAAATAACATTATAAATATGGTGAATAAAAATAATGTCGAGCTTGATCATTTAATTTTAATTCTAACCAATATATATCAAATATGCATATATAATTTAAATACTTTTAACGTAGTTACTTAGTGATGAACAAACCTAAAATTTGGTGACGAATAAGAAGAAACCATTTGAAATGTTTTACATATATTACACCGTAATATAATGTGAGTATGGTTAATAAAAATAATATCGAGCTTGATCATTTAACTTCTATTATTACTAATATATAAAACATGCATCATTAATTTAAAGACTTTTAACTTAGTTTCTTATTGATGAAGAAACCTAAAATTTGGTGATAAAGAAGAAGAAAAATATTGCAAGTTTTTACATATATTACACCATATAACATTATAAATATGCTAAATAAAAATAATATCGAGCTTGATCATTTAATTTTAATTCTAACCAATATACATCAAATGTGCATATATATTTTAAAGACTTTTAAGTTAGTTACTAAGTGATGAAGAAACCTAAAATTTCGTGACGAATAAGAAGAAAACATTTGAAATGTTTTACATGTATTACACCCTAATATAATGTGAATATGGTTATTAAAAATAATATCGAGCTTGATCATTTAACTTTAATTATTACTAATATATATAAAACATGCATCATTAATTTAAAGACTTTTAACTTAGTTTCTTAGTGATGAAGAAACCTAGAATTTGGTGATAAAGAAGAAGAAAAATATTAAAATGTTTTACATATATTATACCATAATATAATGTGAATATGGTAAATAAAAATATTATCGAGCTTAATCATTTAATTTTAATTTATATAAATATATAAAATATTTGTCATTAATTTATAGTCTTATTATTAGTGATGAAGAAACCTAAAATTTGGTGATAAAGAAGAAGAAAAATATTGAAATGTTTTATATATATTATACCATAATATAATGTGAATATGGTAAATAAAAATAATATCGAGCTTGATCATTTAATTTTAATTTATATAAATATAAAAAACATGCATCATTAATTTAAAGACTTTTAACTTAGTTTCTTAGTGATGAAGAAACCTAAAATTTGGTGATAAAGAAGAAGAAAAATATTGAAATGTTTTACATATATTATACCATAATATAATGTGAATATGGTAAATAAAAATATTATCGAGCTTAATCATTTAATTTTAATTTATATAAATATATAAAATATTTGTCATTAATTTATAGTTTTTTACTTAAATTCTTAGTGATGAAGAAACCTAAAATTTGGTGATAGAGAAGAAGAAAAATATTGCAAGTTTATACATATATTACACAAAATAACATTATAAATATGGTGAATAAAAATAATGTCGAGCTTGATCATTTAATTTTAATTCTAACCAATATATATCAAATATGCATATATAATTTAAATACTTTTAACGTAGTTACTTAGTGATGAACAAACCTAAAATTTGGTGACGAATAAGAAGAAACCATTTGAAATGTTTTACATATATTACACCGTAATATAATGTGAGTATGGTTAATAAAAATAATATCGAGCTTGATCATTTAACTTCAATTATTACTAATATATAAAACATGCATCATTAATTTAAAGACTTTTAACTTAGTTTCTTATTGATGAAGAAACCTAAAATTTGGTGATAAAGAAGAAGAAAAATATTGCAAGTTTTTACATATATTACACCATATAACATTATAAATATGCTGAATAAAAATAATATCGAGCTTGATCATTTAATTTTAATTCTAACCAATATACATCAAATGTGCATATATATTTTAAAGACTTTTAAGTTAGTTACTAAGTGATGAAGAAACCTAAAATTTCGTGACGAATAAGAAGAAAACATTTGAAATGTTTTACATGTATTACACCCTAATATAATGTGAATATGGTTATTAAAAATAATATCGAGCTTGATCATTTAACTTTAATTATTACTAATATATATAAAACATGCATCATTAATTGAAAGACTTTTAACTTAGTTTCTTAGTGATGAAGAAACCTAGAATTTGGTGATAAAGAAGAAGAAAAATATTAAAATGTTTTACATATATTATACCATAATATAATGTGAATATGGTAAATAAAAATATTATCGAGCTTAATCATTTAATTTTAATTTATATAAATATATAAAATATTTGTCATTAATTTATAGTCTTATTCTTAGTGATGAAGAAACCTAAAATTTGGTGATAAAGAAGAAGAAAAATATTGCAAGTTTATACATATATTACACAATCTAACATTATAAATATGGTGAATAAAAATAATGTCGAGATTGATCATTTAATTTTAATTCTAACCAATATATATCAAATATGCATATATAATTTAAATAATTTTAACGTAGTAACTTTGTGATGAAGAAACCAAAAATTTGGTGACGAATAAGAAGAAACCATTTAAAATGTTTTACATATATTACACCGTAATATAATGTGAGTATGGTTAACAAAAATAATATCGAGCTTGATCATTTAACTTCAATTATTACTAATATATATAAAACATACATCATTAATTTAAAGACTTTTAACTTAGTTTCTTAGTGATGAAGAAACCTAGAATTTGGTGATAAAGAAGAAGAAAAATATTGAAATGTTTTATATATATTATACCATAATATAATGTGAATATGGTAAATAAAAATAATATCGAGCTTGATCATTTAATTTTAATTTATATAAATATAAAAAATATGCGTCATTAATTTAAAGACTTTTAACTTAGTTTCTTAGTGATGAAGAAACCTAAAATTTGGTGATAAAGAAGAAGAAAAATATTGAAATGTTTTACATATATTATACCATAATATAATGTGAATATGGTAAATAAAAATATTATCGAGCTTAATCATTTAATTTTAATTTATATAAATATATAAAATATTTGTCATTAATTTATAGTCTTTTACTTAAATTCTTAGTGATGAAGAAACCTAAAATTTGGTGATAAAGAAAAGAAAAATATTGCAAGTTTATACATATATTACACAATATAACATTATAAATATGGTGAATAAAAATAATGTCGAGCTTGATCATTTAATTTTAATTCTAACCAATATATATCAAATATGCATATATAATTTAAATACTTTTAACGTAGTTACTTAGTGATGAACAAACCTAAAATTTGGTGACGAATAAGAAGAAACCATTTGAAATGTTTTACATATATTACACCGTAATATAATGTGAGTATGGTTAATAAAAATAATATCGAGCTTGATCATTTAACTTCAATTATTACAAATATATAAAACATGCATCATTAATTTAAAGACTTTTAACTTAGTTTCTTATTGATGAAGAAACCTAAAATTTGGTGATAGAGAAGAAGAAAAATATTGCAAGTTTTTACATATATTACACCATATAACATTATAAATATGCTGAATAAAAATAATATCGAGCTTGATCATTTAATTTTAATTCTAACCAATATACATCAAATGTGCATATATAATTTAAAGACTTTTAAGTTAGTTACTTAGTGATGAAGAAACCTAAAATTTCGTGACGAATAAGAAGAAAACATTTGAAATGTTTTACATATATTACACCCTAATATAATGTGAATATGGTTATTAAAAATAATATCGAGCTTGATCATTTAACTTTAATTATTACTAATATATATAAAACATGCATCATTAATTGAAAGACTTTTAACTTAGTTTCTTAGTGATGAAGAAACCTAGAATTTGGTGATAAAGAAGAAGAAAAATATTAAAATGTTTTACATATATTATACCATAATATAATGTGAATATGGTAAATAAAAATATTATCGAGCTTAATCATTTAATTTTAATTTATATAAATATATAAAATATTTGTCATTAATTTATAGTCTTATTCTTAGTGATGAAGAAACCTAAAATTTGGTGATAAAGAAGAAGAAAAATATTGCAAGTTTATACATATATTACACAATCTAACATTATAAATATGGTGAATAAAAATAATGTCGAGATTGATCATTTAATTTTAATTCTAACCAATATATATCAAATATGCATATATAATTTAAATAATTTTAACGTAGTAACTTTGTGATGAAGAAACCAAAAATTTGGTGACGAATAAGAAGAAACCATTTAAAATGTTTTACATATATTACACCGTAATATAATGTGAGTATGGTTAACAAAAATAATATCGAGCTTGATCATTTAACTTCAATTATTACTAATATATATAAAACATACATCATTAATTTAAAGACTTTTAACTTAGTTTCTTAGTGATGAAGAAACCTAGAATTTGGTGATAAAGAAGAAGAAAAATATTGAAATGTTTTATATATATTATACCATAATATAATGTGAATATGGTAAATAAAAATAATATCGAGCTTGATCATTTAATTTTAATTTATATAAATATAAAAAATATGCATCATTAATTTAAAGACTTTTAACTTAGTTTCTTAGTGATGAAGAAACCTAAAATTTGGTGATAAAGAAGAAGAAAAATATTGAAATGTTTTACATATATTATACCATAATATAATGTGAATATGGTAAATAAAAATATTATCGAGCTTAATCATTTAATTTTAATTTATATAAATATATAAAATATTTGTCATTAATTTATAGTCTTTTACTTAAATTCTTAGTGATGAAGAAACCTAAAATTTGGTGATAAAGAAAAGAAAAATATTGCAAGTTTATACATATATTACACAATATAACATTATAAATATGGTGAATAAAAATAATGTCGAGCTTGATCATTTAATTTTAATTCTAACCAATATATATCAAATATGCATATATAATTTAAATACTTTTAACGTAGTTACTTAGTGATGAACAAACCTAAAATTTGGTGACGAATAAGAAGAAACCATTTGAAATGTTTTACATATATTACACCGTAATATAATGTGAGTATGGTTAATAAAAATAATATCGAGCTTGATCATTTAACTTCAATTATTACAAATATATAAAACATGCATCATTAATTTAAAGACTTTTAACTTAGTTTCTTATTGATGAAGAAACCTAAAATTTGGTGATAGAGAAGAAGAAAAATATTGCAAGTTTTTACATATATTACACCATATAACATTATAAATATGCTGAATAAAAATAATATCGAGCTTGATCATTTAATTTTAATTCTAACCAATATACATCAAATGTGCATATATAATTTAAAGACTTTTAAGTTAGTTACTTAGTGATGAAGAAACCTAAAATTTCGTGACGAATAAGAAGAAAACATTTGAAATGTTTTACATATATTACACCCTAATATAATGTGAATATGGTTATTAAAAATAATATCGAGCTTGATCATTTAACTTTAATTATTACTAATATATATAAAACATGCATCATTAATTTAAAGACTTTTAACTTAGTTTCTTAGTGATGAAGAAACCTAGAATTTGGTGATAAAGAAGAAGAAAAATATTGAAATGTTTTACATATATTATACAATAATATAATGTGAATATGGTAAATAAAAATATTATCGAGCTTAATCATTTAATTTTAATTTATATAAATATATAAAATATTTGTCATTAATTTATAGTCTTATTATTAGTGATGAAGAAACCTAAAATTTGGTGATAAAGAAGAAGAAAAATATTGCAAGTTTAAACATATATTACACAATCTAACATTATAAATATGGTGAATAAAAATAATGTCGAGATTGATCATTTAATTTTAATTCTAACCAATATATATCAAATATGCATATATAATTTAAATAATTTTAACGTAGTAACTTTGTGATGAAGAAACCTAAAATTTGGTGACGAATAAGAAGAAACCATTTAAAATGTTTTACATATATTACACCGTAATATAATGTGAGTATGGTTAACAAAAATAATATCGAGCTTGATCATTTAACTTCAATTATTACTAATATATATAAAACATGCATCATTAATTTAAAGACTTTTAACTTAGTTTCTTAGTGATGAAGAAACCTAGAATTTGGTGATAAAGAAGAAGAAAAATATTGAAATGTTTTATATATATTATACCATAATATAATGTGAATATGGTAAATAAAAATAATATCGAGCTTGATCATTTAATTTTAATTTATATAAATATAAAAAATATGCATCATTAATTTAAAGACTTTTAACTTAGTTTCTTAGTGATGAAGAAACCTAAAATTTGGTGATAAAGAAGAAGAAAAATATTGAAATGTTTTACATATATTATACCATAATATAATGTGAATATGGTAAATAAAAATATTATCGAGCTTAATCATTTAATTTTAATTTATATAAATATATAAAATATTTGTCATTAATTTATAGTCTTTTACTAAAATTCTTAGTGATGAAGAAACCAAAAATTTGGTGATAAAGAAGAAGAAAAATATTGCAAGTTTATACATATATTACACAATATAACATTATAAATATGGTGAATAAAAATAATGTCGAGCTTGATCATTTAATTTTAATGTTAACCAATATATATCAAATATGCATATATAATTTAAATACTTTTACCGTAGTTACTTAGTGATGAAGAAACCTAAAATTTGGTGACGAATAAGAATAAACCATTTGAAATGTTTTACATATATTACACCGTAATATAATGTGAGTATGGTTAATAAAAATAATATCGAGCTTGATCATTTAACTTTAATTATTACTAATATATAAAACATGCATCATTAATTTAAAGACTTTTAACTTAGTTTCTTATTGATGAAGAAACCTAAAATTTGGTGATAAAGAAGAAGAAAAATATTGCAAGTTTTTACATATATTACACCATATAACATTATAAATATGCTGAATAAAAATAATATCGAGCTTGATCATTTAATTTTAATTCTAACCAATATACATCAAATGTGCATATATAATTTAAAGACTTTTAAGTTAGTTACTTAGTGATGAAGAAACCTAAAATTTCGTGACGAATAAGAAGAAAACATTTGAAATGTTTTACATATATTACACCCTAATATAATGTGAATATGGTTATTAAAAATAATATCGAGCTTGATCATTTAACTTTAATTATTACTATATATATAAAACATGCATCATTAATTTAAAGACTTTTAACTTAGTTTCTTAGTGATGAAGAAACCTAGAATTTGGTGATAAAGAAGAAGAAAAATATGAAATGTTTTACATATATTATACCATAATATAATATATATATGGTGAATAAAAATAATATCGAGCTTGATTATTTAATTTTAATTTATATAAATATAAAAAACATGCATCATTAATTTAAAGACTTTAAACTTAGTTTCTTAGTGATGAAGAAACCTATAATGTGGTGATAAAGAAGAAGAAAAATATTGAAATGTTTTACATATATTATACCATAATATAATGTGAATATGGTAAATAAAAATAATACCGAGCTTGATCATTTAACTTTAATTATTAACAATATATAACATATGTGTCATTAATCTATAGTCTTTTAACTTAAATTTTTAGTGATGAAGAAAACTAAAATTTTGTGATAAAGAAGAAGAAAAATATTAAAAGTGTTTACATATAGCACACCATATTACATTATAAATATGGTGAATAAAAATAATGTTGAGTTTGATGATTTAAATTTAATTCTAACCAATATATATCAAATATGCAACATTAATTTAAAGTCTTTTAAATTAGTTACTTAGTGATGAAGAAACCTAAAATTTGGTGACGAATAAGAAGAAAACATTTGAAATATTTTACAGATATTACACTGTAATATAATGTGAGTATGGTTAATAAAAATAATATCGAGCTTGATCATTTAACTTTAATTATTACTAATATATATAAAACATGCATCATTAATTTAAAGTCTTTTAACTACGTTTCTTAGTGATGAAGAAACCTATAATTTGGTGATAAAGAAGAAGAAAAATATTGCAAGTTTTTACATATATTACACCATATAACATTATAAATATGCTGAATAAAAATAATATTGAGCTTGATCATTTAATTTTAATTCTAACCAATATATATCAAATGTGCATATATAATTTAAAGACTTTTAAGTTAGTTACTTAGTGATGAAGAATCCTAAAATTTGGTGACGAATAAGAAGAAAACATTTGAAATGTTTTACATATATTACACCCTAATATAATGTGAATATGGTTATTAAAAATAATATCGAGCTTGATCATTTAACTTTAATTATTACTAATATATATAAAACATGCATCATTAATTTAAAGACTTTTAACTTAGTTTCTTAGTGATGAAGAAACCTAGAATTTGGTGATAAAGAAGAAGAAAAATATTGAAATGTTTTACATATATTATACCATAATATAATGTGAATATGGTGAATAAAAATAATATCTGGCTTGATCATTTAATTTTAATTTATATAAATATAAAAAATATGTGTCATTAATTTAAAGACTTTTAACTTAGTTTTTTAGTGATGAAGAAACCTATAATGTGGTGATAAAGAAGAAGAAAAATATTGAAATGTTTTACATATATTATACCATAATATAATGTGAATATGGTAAATAAAAATAATACCGAGCTTGATCATTTAACTTTAATTATTACCAATATTTAACATATGTGTCATTAATTTATAGTCTTTTAACTTAAATTTTTAGTGATGAAGAAACCTAAAATTTGGTGATAAAGAAGAAGAAAACTATAAAAGTGTTTACATATAGTACACCATATTACATTATAAATATGGTGAATAAAAACAATGTTGAGCTTGTTGATTTAAATTTAATTCTAACCAATATATATCAAATATGAAACATTAATTTAAAGTCTTTTAACTTAGTTACTTAGTGATGAAGAAACCTAAAATTTGGTGACGAATAAGAAGAAAACATTTGAAATATTTTACATATATTACACCGTAATATAATGTGAGTATGTTTAATAAAAATAATATCGAGCTTGATCATTTAACTTTAATTATTACTAATATATATAAAACATGCATCATTAATATAAAGACTTTTAACTTAGTTTCATAGTGATGAAGAAACCTAAAATTTTGTGATAAAGAAGAAGAAAAATATTGAAATGTTTTACATATATTATACCATAATATAATGTGAATATGGTAAATAAAAATATT
Source organism: Vicia faba (assembly GCA_948472305.1). NCBI lineage: Eukaryota > Viridiplantae > Streptophyta > Magnoliopsida > Fabales > Fabaceae > Vicia > Vicia faba. The sequence goes on along the minus strand of CATIWC010002301.1, from coordinate 6,267 downwards.
ATCGAGCTTAATCATTTAATTTTAATTTATATAAATATATAAAATATTTGTCATTAATTTATAGTCTTATTCTTAGTGATGAAGAAACCTAAAATTTGGTGATAAAGAAGAAGAAAAATATTGCAAGTTTATACATATATTACACAATATAACATTATAAATATGGTGAATAAAAATAATGTCGAGCTTGATCATTTAATTTTAATTCTAACCAATATATATCAAATATGCATATATAATTTAAATAATTTTAACGTAGTAAATTTGTGATGAAGAAACCAAAAATTTGGTGACGAATAAGAATAAACCATTTAAAATGTTTTACATATATTACACCGTAATATAATGTGAGTATGGTTAACAAAAATAATATCGAGCTTGATCATTTAACTTCAATTATTACTAATATATATAAAACATGCATCATTAATTTAAAGACTTTTAACTTAGTTTCTTAGTGATGAAGAAACCTAGAATTTGGTGATAAAGAAGAAGAAAAATATTGAAATGTTTTATATATATTATACCATAATATAATGTGAATATGGTAAATAAAAATAATATCGAGCTTGATCATTTAATTTTAATTTATATAAATATAAAAAATATGCATCATTAATTTAAAGACTTTTAACTTAGTTTCTTAGTGATGAAGAAACCTAAAATTTGGTGATAAAGAAGAAGAAAAATATTGAAATGTTTTACATATATTATACCATAATATAATGTGAATATGGTAAATAAAAATATTATCGAGCTTAATCATTTAATTTTAATTTATATAAATATATAAAATATTTGTCATTAATTTATAGTCTTTTACTTAAATTCTTAGTGATGAAGAAACCTAAAATTTGGTGATAAAGAAGAAGAAAAATATTGCAAGTTTATACATATATTACACAATATAACATTATAAATATGGTGAATAAAAATAATGTCGAGCTTGATCATTTAATTTTAATTCTAACCAATATATATCAAATATGCATATATAATTTAAATACTTTTAACGTAGTTACTTAGTGATGAACAAACCTAAAATTTGGTGACGAATAAGAAGAAACCATTTGAAATGTTTTACATATATTACACCGTAATATAATGTGAGTATGGTTAATAAAAATAATATCGAGCTTGATCATTTAACTTCAATTATTACAAATATATAAAACATGCATCATTAATTTAAAGACTTTTAACTTAGTTTCTTATTGATGAAGAAACCTAAAATTTGGTGATAGAGAAGAAGAAAAATATTGCAAGTTTTTACATATATTACACCATATAACATTATAAATATGCTGAATAAAAATAATATCGAGCTTGATCATTTAATTTTAATTCTAACCAATATACATCAAATGTGCATATATAATTTAAAGACTTTTAAGTTAGTTACTTAGTGATGAAGAAACCTAAAATTTCGTGACGAATAAGAAGAAAACATTTGAAATGTTTTACATATATTACACCATAATATAATGTGTGTATGGTTAACAAAAATAATATCGAGCTTGATCATTTAACTTTAATTATTACTAATATATATAAAACATGCATCATTAATATAAAGACTTTTAACTTAGTTTCATAGTGATGAAGAAACCTAAAATTTTGTGATAAAGAAGAAGAAAAATATTGAAATGTTTTACATATATTATACCATAATATAATGTGAATATGGTAAATAAAAATATTATCGAGCTTAATCATTTAATTTTAATTTATATAAATACATAAAATATTTGTCATTAATTTATAGTCTTATTCTTAGTGATGAAGAAACCTAAAATTTGGTGATAAAGAAGAAGAAAAATATTGCAAGTTTATACATATATTACACAATATAACATTATAAATATGGTGAATAAAAATAATGTCGAGCTTGATCATTTAATTTTAATTCTAACCAATATATATCAAATATGCATATATAATTTAAATAATTTTAACGTAGTAAATTTGTGATGAAGAAACCAAAAATTTGGTGACGAATAAGAAGAAACCATTTAAAAAGTTTTACATATATTACACCCGTAGTATAATGTGAGTATGGTTAACAAAAATAATATCGAGCTTGATCATTTAACTTCAATTATTACTAATATATATAAAACATGCATCATTAATTTAAAGACTTTTAACTTAGTTTCTTAGTGATGAAGAAACCTAGAATTTGGTGATAAAGAAGAAGAAAAATATTGAAATGTTTTATATATATTATACCATAATATAATGTGAATATGGTAAATAAAAATAATATCGAGCTTGATCATTTAATTTTAATTTATATAAATATAAAGAATATGCATCATTAATTTAAAGACTTTTAACTTAGTTTCTTAGTGATGAAGAAACCTAAAATTTGGTGATAAAGAAGAAGAAAAATATTGAAATGTTTTTACATATATTATACCATAATATAATGTGAATATGGTAAATAAAAATATTATCGAGCTTAATCATTTAATTTTAATTTATATAAATATATAAAATATTTGTCATTAATTTATAGTCTTTTACTTAAATTCTTAGTGATGAAGAAACCTAAAATTTGGTGATAAAGAAGAAGAAAAATATTGCAAGTTTATACATATATTACACAATATAACATTATAATATGGGGGGGGGGGGGGGGGTGAATAAAAATAATGTCGAGCTTGATCATTTAATTTTAATTCTAACCAATATATATCAAATATGCATATATAATTTAAATACTTTTAACGTAGTTACTTAGTGATGAACAAACCTAAAATTTGGTGACGAATAAGAAGAAACCATTTGAAATGTTTTACATATATTACACCGTAATATAATGTGAGTATGGTTAATAAAAATAATATCGAGCTTGATCATTTAACTTCAATTATTACAAATATATAAAACATGCATCATTAATTTAAAGACTTTTAACTTAGTTTCTTATTGATGAAGAAACCTAAAATTTGGTGATAGAGAAGAAGAAAAATATTGCAAGTTTTTACATATATTACACCATATAACATTATAAATATGCTGAATAAAAATAATATCGAGCTTGATCATTTAATTTTAATTCTAACCAATATACATCAAATGTGCATATATAATTTAAAGACTTTTAAGTTAGTTACTTAGTGATGAAGAAACCTAAAATTTCGTGACGAATAAGAAGAAAACATTTGAAATGTTTTACATATATTACACCCTAATATAATGTGAATATGGTTATTAAAAATAATATCGAGCTTGATCATTTAACTTTAATTATTACTAATATATATAAAACATGCATCATTAATTTAAAGACTTTTAACTTAGTTTCTTAGTGATGAAGAAACCTAGAATTTGGTGATAAAGAAGAAGAAAAAGATTGAAATGTTTTACATATATTATACAATAATATAATGTGAATATGGTAAATAAAAATATTATCGAGCTTAATCATTTAATTTTAATTTATATAAATATATAAAATATTTGTCATTAATTTATAGTCTTATTATTAGTGATGAAGAAACCTAAAATTTGGTGATAAAGAAGAAGAAAAATATTGCAAGTTTAAACATATATTACACAATCTAACCTTATAAATATGGTGAATAAAAATAATGTCGAGATTGATCATTTAATTTTAATTCTAACCAATATATATCAAATATGCATATATAATTTAAATAATTTTAACGTAGTAACTTTGTGATGAAGAAACCTAAAATTTGGTGACGAATAAGAAGAAACCATTTAAAATGTTTTACATATATTACACCGTAATATAATGTGAGTATGGTTAACAAAAATAATATCGAGCTTGATCATTTAACTTCAATTATTACTAATATATATAAAACATGCATCATTAATTTAAAGACTTTTAACTTAGTTTCTTAGTGATGAAGAAACCTAGAATTTGGTGATAAAGAAGAAGAAAAATATTGAAATGTTTTATATATATTATACCATAATATAATGTGAATATGGTAAATAAAAATAATATCGAGCTTGATCATTTAATTTTAATTTATATAAATATAAAAAATATGCATCATTAATTTAAAGACTTTTAACTTAGTTTCTTAGTGATGAAGAAACCCTAAAATTTGGTGATAAAGAAGAAGAAAAATATTGAAATGTTTTACATATATTATACCATAATATAATGTGAATATGGTAAATAAAAATATTATCGAGCTTAATCATTTAATTTTAATTTATATAAATATATAAAATATTTGTCATTAATTTATAGTCTTTTACTTAAATTCTTAGTGATGAAGAAACCTAAAATTTGGTGATAAAGAAGAAGAAAAATATTGCAAGTTTATATACATATTACACAATATAACATTATAAATATGGTGAATAAAAATAATGTCGAGCTTGATCATTTAATTTTAATTCTAACCAATATATATCAAATATGCATATATAATTTAAATACTTTTAACGTAGTTACTTAGTGATGAACAAACCTAAAATTTGGTGACGAATAAGAAGAAACCATTTGAAATGTTTTACATATATTACACCGTAATATAATGTGAGTATGGTTAATAAAATAATATCGAGCTTGATCATTTAACTTCAATTATTACAAATATATAAAACATGCATCATTAATTTAAAGACTTTTAACTTAGTTTCTTATTGATGAAGAAACCTAAAATTTGGTGATAGAGAAGAAGAAAAATATTGCAAGTTTTTACATATATTACACCATATAACATTATAAATATGCTGAATAAAAATAATATCGAGCTTGATCATTTAATTTTAATTCTAACCAATATACATCAAATGTGCATATATAATTTAAAGACTTTTAAGTTAGTTACTTAGTGATGAAGAAACCTAAAATTTCGTGACGAATAAGAAGAAAACATTTGAAATGTTTTACATATATTACACAATAATATAATGTGTGTATGGTTAACAAAAATAATATCGAGCTTGATCATTTAACTTTAATTATTACTAATATATATAAAACATGCATCATTAATATAAAGACTTTTAACTTAGTTTCATAGTGATGAAGAAACCTAAAATTTTGTGATAAAGAAGAAGAAAAATATTGAAATGTTTTACATATATTATACCATAATATAATGTGAATATGGTAAATAAAAATATTATCGAGCTTAATCATTTAATTTTAATTTATATAAATACATAAAATATTTGTCATTAATTTATAGTCTTATTCTTAGTGATGAAGAAACCTAAAATTTGGTGATAAAGAAGAAGAAAAATATTGCAAGTTTATACATATATTACACAATATAACATTATAAATATGGTGAATAAAAATAATGTCGAGCTTGATCATTTAATTTTAATTCTAACCAATATATATCAAATATGCATATATAATTTAAATAATTTTAACGTAGTAAATTTGTGATGAAGAAACCAAAAATTTGGTGACGAATAAGAAGAAACCATTTAAAAAGTTTTACATATATTACACCGTAGTATAATGTGAGTATGGTTAACAAAAATAATATCGAGCTTGATCATTTAACTTCAATTATTACTAATATATATAAAACATGCATCATTAATTTAAAGACTTTTAACTTAGTTTCTTAGTGATGAAGAAACCTAGAATTTGGTGATAAAGAAGAAGAAAAATATTGAAATGTTTTATATATATTATACCATAATATAATGTGAATATGGTAAATAAAAATAATATCGAGCTTGATCATTTAATTTTAATTTATATAAATATAAAGAATATGCATCATTAATTTAAAGACTTTTAACTTAGTTTCTTAGTGATGAAGAAACCTAAAATTTGGTGATAAAGAAGAAGAAAAATATTGAAATGTTTTACATATATTATACCATAATATAATGTGAATATGGTAAATAAAAATATTATCGAGCTTAATCATTTAATTTTAATTTATATAAATATATAAAATATTTGTCATTAATTTATAGTCTTTTACTTAAATTCTTAGTGATGAAGAAACCTAAAATTTGGTGATAAAGAAGAAGAAAAATATTGCAAGTTTATACATATATTACACAATATAACATTATAAATATGGTGAATAAAAATAATGTCGAGCTTGATCATTTAATTTTAATTCTAACCAATATATATCAAATATGCATATATAATTTAAATACTTTTAACGTAGTTACTTAGTGATGAACAAACCTAAAATTTGGTGACGAATAAGAAGAAACCATTTGAAATGTTTTACATATATTACACCGTAATATAATGTGAGTATGGTTAATAAAAAATAATATCGAGCTTGATCATTT